>CAJQUW010015578.1:0-20995 GCA_907163375.1 Prostheceraeus crozeri | reverse complement strand
ATAATATCGCACCACCCTGCCTCCTTTTGGAAACTGACGTCACAGAAAACGTTTTACATCTAAAGTTAATGTATTAATGTATACTAAATGGTTTTCCCAGGATTTATAGAAGCCAAATAGATCATTTTGTAACAATATTAAACTGTAAAAGTATATCAATAAGAGAGAAATCAAGAAAATGCATTTTTTACATAATATGATCTATAAGCGCAATGAAAGCGAGTTACATCGTGGAAATCCATGGATGTTTACATGATATTATATCCAATAATATGGCCCCTAAATCGCTTTACAAATACATGATTATAAAAATAAATATTACCTGAAAATAATAAATATCAAACATTTTGTTATCAGAAAGTGCAGGTAGGGGTATAGGCCAAAATACTCAATTTCTTGCGATGGTTTACAACTACATGGTAGAAATTAATATTTAGGCCGGTTGTGATTATCTTTTCCTATAAAAATTGGCATGCAAGGGTAATAATGGTCGTAGAATTGGAATCTGAAGTCAGATCTAACTATAAAATTCAAGAAGTAGGCCTACTTGGTAATGCTAGCCCAAAAAATATTATTATTTATCTAACCACCCTGCCTCACTTTGTCCAAAATGCCTAATAAAGAAGGAGTTACAGAAGTTGAAGATATATTATCATTCAATTTGAGATAAATATACCACAGACATCATTCAGATGCTCACAATATTGCTTTAGATAGGTGTTTGTCATAATCGCTATAATAGTTACATACTTTTTGCACCATCTCAACAAATCTCGTAAAATTGCTTTTACTTAGGCAATCACAGTGAATGATTATCGGTAAAACAATTTATTTTCCAACAGAGATATTGTTTGATTGACCATTCGTGTCACTTTGCATAGTTTAAAGTAAAAAAAAATCATTCTGTAACAGCTGATTGAGTAGAATATTAAAATTGTTTATTTGCACTAAGTTTAAACAGTTGTTTCTAACGAAACACGTGGTTTGCTTCGTTGGGTTAATATGTGATTGTTATAGTCCTGAGAAGGCAATGACTGTCTTGTCGTCGGTAGTGTAGCACCCACTTTCACACAATTCACATAATAAGGCAATTGACGTATTGTGGCTATGAAAGAATGAGGCGACTGACTTTATCATTCTGAATTGCATTTGACACCTTCACCAATGTTAGTTGATTAGTTGAGGCTTAATGAAGGGGAAACTTTCATACAAACTTTGTTGTGTGAAAGATAGCGGTACATCAACAAGACTGAAATGAGATTTTTAACCTCGACATAATTAGTCAATTGTCGTTGGCTACAAACATATCTACCAACGACAATTAATATATATATTATGGATCTTTTCCGTTATACCCCCTCCGAATACTAAACCCCCTCCGCTGTCAGTCCTATAAAACTTGACTAACAAATCAGTTCTACAGAAAATTAAAATGTGTAAAGATTGCCTATCCTTCTGCCGATTTTGCAAGTCTCAAGTTACACGATAATGACTCACATAATGACGTCTTCCACGATCATAACGTAAGATTAACATTGCACATCATATCAGTCAGTGGTGTAGGATATGACAGATTCAACTAATTTGCTTCAATTTGCCTCAACGATCTCATCGCCTGAGATAGCCATCATTCTTAGAAATGAAGGCATCCTTCACCAGACTGAACTCTGACCAAATGGTCATGAAATAACCTCAAATGGTATAAGATGGCGATGCAACCGAAGAGTTTGTCGCAATAAAATTGGCATACAATGAGATACTAGGTTACAAGGTTAGAGTATGGAGCCAGTAATGAAAACTGTTTTCAGCATATTTTGGCAGAAATCATCTCCTTGTGTCCTCCTTCATAGAAGGAAAATACATTAAAGATACCGGTACTTTGGATTAAAGTTTTGTGTTTTATGAGTTGAGGGGGCATAATATTTTGATTTCAAGAGGATGCATAGGTGGAGGGGGTGTAACGGAAAAAATCCTATATTATTTGGTTTATGAACTTCTGATTCGAACTTCGGACAAATTTTCATATGTAATTTTGTAGCCTACATCAGTTATAGCATGCATATCCTTTCGTTGTTGTTATTTTGTGTGGAGGCATATTTAACGAGATATTAAATTATTTAGGCATTTAATTTTTTTATTAGACTTACTGTACTAGCGAAAAAAAATCCGACCAATTAATTATTTATCCAGGGGGGCCAGCCGATAGCCGGTTTCAAAATAATCATTTCTGGAACCTTTTGCTGAGTGGCCGAAAAATTCGGCCAACCATCTACCACTTATTTCTGTTAATTTTTAGGTGATTAGGTAGCCTACATACCGATACAAGTTGCTGTATGTACTGTACTAGAAATGTTTTGTTTCATCTTTAAATAGAAGCATTGTTTCATCTTTATTTATTGTTTAGTACTGCTACAAAACAAGTTATATAGTTATCTTATTTTACTTAATTTTTCAGAAACCGGGCATATCAGTTAATTACATGTATATAATTAATTTTTGTAGGTGGCTGACCGATTACCGGTTTCAAATTAATTAATTATTCCTCAAAAGTGACATTGGCCGGTGGCCGTATTTTTCGCCAGTGCAGTAAAATCGAGGAAAATTATGTGGAAGCGGTGTGTTATATTTTACAATTATATATTGAATTAAAATATTTTTAAAATCTATTTCCTTTTTATTGTCTTGGTGTACGGGCCTGACGTAACGACAAATACCAAAATTAAGAGATAACTAGTCTAATTCATACACGTATATGATAAAGAACTTGTAGTTTTGAGGTTATCGTCTCAAGAACCAAAATATTTTGTTTTCTAATGAAATCTATCACATTATTAGTAATGATAGCTAACCTTAATGAAAGTTTACTTTCATGATGTTCGATAGGTTGTGCGGCAGCGGCTTTACTCCGTGTGATCCGTTCCATTTAGTTTACCTGATCATATGACTAAATTTACACATTACATTTATTGTAAAAATAAGATTATGAACGTTGTTACGTGTATGTATTCGTTGATCAAATGCAGCATCTTGTAGACGTTAGCGTGACGCACTGAGATAGTCCACTTAATTTCAATACTCGAAATGTTTAATTTCATATTATCTATTTTGACCGGGTGAATTTTGTGAAGCACTTATCTTCCGTCTATCCTCATACCCACGTGGTCCTGTCTAAAATATCTGTGGAGCATCGGCGACGCATCAGGGGGGACTTTGTCCCCTCCACTTTTTGGAGAGGTGGTGTTTGTCTCCCTCACTTTTGAACGTGTCATCTCAAACAGGCTATTCATTCTTCATTTTCTGGCTCCTTCATCGCGATCGGATTGAGGGATCAGACACAGCAGCATCTGTTTTTTGTTTGATTTGTTGCATTTTAGCTAACTTTTAAAAGGGCGAGTCCCAAGGGGAACCGCTGCCCAAATTTTTGTCGAATATTTCTTTAACTTACAAGTAGAATTTCATGTAAACATGTACTTAATATGAAAATTGTTAAGACAACAGAAACGTGGCTTAACCTCTTCTCTATGGGCTTAAAGGACTAAGGATTATTTCTTTCAAGACAGGAATATTCTTATCATTTTATGCATGTCTGATGTACAGTCAGTTTGAAACTTCAGCTAACAAGATGTCTGGGCTAGGCCCTAACTGTTCCCCTGGCCGATTGTTTTTTAAAACAGGAATATTCTTATCATTTTATGCATGTCTGATGTACAGTCAGTTTGAAACTTCAGCTAACAAGATGTCTGGGCTAGGCCCTAACTGTTCCCCTGGCCGATTGTTTTTTAAAACAGGAATATTCTTATCATTTTATGCATGTCTGATGTACAGTCAGTTTGAAACTTCAGCTAACAAGATGTCTGGGCTAGGCCCTAACTGTTCCCCTGGCCGATTGTTTTTTAAAACAGGAATATTCTTACATTTGAATGTATCTTATCGAGAAATCTTCTTCGGATAAAAATCTAGCTTCTGTCTAAAACTTAAGAGTGATAGATCAACGAGATCAATAATCGAAATGAGACGGTTGAGTAAAATGAAAATTTTCTCTGTCGAAGGTATCAATCAGGCCTCCTACAGCTCCAAAATATCATAAAAAGTAAACCTTTTCTATTCAGCAATATGATGTTACTCTTTAAACCTAACTCTTCTTTTTGCGTAATTTGTCATATAGCAACAATATATAACATAATGCTCGTCAGGGAATTCGTTAAGAAATCAATATTCGAAGCAGAACCAATGCATACATATCCATGCAGATATGCATTTAAAGGGTTATAAAACAGTATTCATATGGCTTTAAGTTAAAGAAAACATAACCCGTGTGCACTTATAGTATCGAAATATGTTAGCTATAAATGAATCGAACATTCCACTGTTTCAGTCATTACATGAAGGCGGTATTAACTCTTTCAGGTACCAATGAACATGGGACGGTCGATCTGGATGAAGAGGAAGATGATGTCGCTGATGAAGAAGGACAAGAGGAAGATGTCCAGGTTGAAGACGAAGGACAATATGAAGATGCTCAGGCTGAAGACGAAGGACAAGATGAAGATTTTCGGATTGAAGACGAAGTAGAAGAAGTTGACAAAGACGAGGAGCTGGAAGTAGCGGTAGAAAAAGAAACGAGGATGGAAGTGTTGTCAAATATCAAAAGGAAAAGAAGACACGAGGAGGACGAAGAGCCACCGCTACTCGAACGACTTCGACGACGCTCGAAGTCGAAAGCCATATTCGACTTGTAAGTATCCTTATCAGGGTGTTGACACAAATTCACGGATCGAAATGAAGGACTTATGAATGTTTATTTTTTTACATCAATTCAAGTAAAACAAGCATTTTATTGTCTTAACACTACAGTTTTAAATAAGATGTTGTGTTGATAACGGAAGTTGTGCCCGACATAGGCCTGCTGAGGAGACCTGATAGGTCGAAATAGCTATCCAGGTCTGGTCCCATTTTTCGATTGAGGATGCAATCCAATATTTAAAATATTTCTTCGACTAGTATTTCACATACATGAGATCATACTAAAGTGTCAACAATTAATCATTCTATACAGGGAATTAAAAAGCTTACTTCGATCTCAGTTTTTTCTTAGTTAAAGACATATTTTAAGAAAATACAATTTGTGGAATGAGGAATTGATCGTCGAAAACGAAATCTAGAATTTTTCTAAACAAGCGTCATTCTACCTGGTATCTAGCATTAACAACTGTTCTACAACGAATGTTATAAGCAAACGTCTCGGAGCTCATGTACGCTTGTGATGACTGTGAGTGTTGTGTGAAACTGTGTGTCGTTTTCTGTGACGTACAAATTTACAAACAGTTCAGAAATAAATATGTAGATTATAAATAATCGTTCTTTGTTGATATATGAAATTAATCTACCAAATTACCAAACAGAAGGACTTTTACAGGACCAATAAAGTGCTATCAATAACCTGTTTCATGCCATTTATAATGTGACTTCATTTTAACTAAGAGGCGGATAATGTGTTACCAAATATGATTTGCTTTGCTCCTCGACAACAAGGGGAATTTAACGTTCTCTTAACATCATTTGCATTCCATATGATATCCGTTTCTTTCCGTTTCACTATTCGTTCCGTATTCCGTTTCGCAGCATATGGAAATATTAACTAAAATCCTATTGTCATATAAAACACACTTAAACCCATCTCGCCAGATAAATATCTCAACACATTTATCAGTTAGGCTGTTTCAGCAGGAGATAATCGATAATGCTCAACAGTTCACTGATGGTTAATTCATGTAAAAATTTGAATTAATTACAGTCACGAAAGTAGTAATGTCGAAATAAAATATTTACGCTGTCCCTATTGTCTTGTCAGGTTGGGCAGTGATTTGGATTCCTGTCGAAGTTGGTGCATAAAATAAAAAAATAAGTGATTATGGAACTTTTGTATTACATGTTTTTTATTTTGGTTACTGTGAGCATTTGAATTTTGAACATAGATAGGCCTTGTCTGTCTCCTAAAAGGAATCATTTATGTAAAAACCGAGCTCTCGTGCTACCAATATGCATGTTGTAGGTCTACATTTTAATAAATCGTGTTAAAATGTATGTTATGTATTTCCTTGTAGGCCTACAATGCAGGGACGAGTATCGTTGCAAGCTTTTTAAACTGAATTGAAACTGAGAAAAATGATTATCTAATTTTTTTCTTACAAGGTTTAAATCTTCTTTGTTGAGGAATAACCACAGTATAGTACCTAATACTAGGCATATAACTGGTTAAAAACAAAGCACGCGGGTACGAAACTTCATTATACACTTGTCGTATTCACATCAATTGAAAAATTAATTTATACTGGAGGTAAATGGATATGTGTCTTCCACTTCGTTTTCTCATCATTTTTTTTCTATTTCAGAAATAAAAAAATATAAGAGCATTAAATGCATCATAGATGTAAGCCAACGCTACATAACAAAATGACTTTATACTGCAATTGTATCCTGCAGTGAAGCATAGCTTATAAGGTTTCCTGAATTATACTCAAGTAAATTATACTCATCAATAATTTATATTTCTTATGATTTGATGTGCGTGGTTTCTCATTAGGCTACAATCTAGCGGTTCTCGGATTTACTCAATCGGTAGGCCTGCGGTTCTAAGCTTTATAAATTATAGGCCTAACGGTTGCTGTATTATTCTTTAATAAAGTTTATTAATCAAGAATGGATTTGTTTTTTCTGATAGTAGGCCTATATTAATGCGAAATTCATTTGAATCATGATTTCCTATTTGTAAATTTGTTATGTCAAATATGTAATATCAATATTAATCTACACACCGTGGTGTGTATTGATGATTTGAAAATACATAACTTTACTTCAAGCTAACTATGAAATGAAAGAGATAGGGCCCTATTAGACTAATTTAGCATATCATTTTGGACATGTGGTGTTTTACCGGTATGCAAATTGCAACGCACATAACTTATTTCAAGTAGGCTTATTACAGCACAACATCGCATTAATGTCACTTGTTGAAATAATCAAACTAAATAAGATGCCTTAATGAAAAAACTAGGTTACTTAATCGTATCTACCATTTTTTCAATGCATAAAATTCAACTTCCAATCATATAGTAATATAGAGAAAATATTTTTCACATTTATTAACTAAACTTATGCAGGTTTAGGCTTTCATGTATCGACAAATAATCACATGTTACAAAAACTCGTATTATGGAGTAGGACTCCTATTTAGTTAAGACAGTGGTGCGAAGGAGGGGGACCGGGTGTCCTCAGTGGGGGTTCGGAGAAGCAGGTCTTGATCGATGGTGCGAGAGAGCGTGGTATTGTCAATGGGGTCTGTGGGAGAGATAAAGAGTACACGCAGTGGGTGTAGAGAGAGGTGGCGCCGATTGTGTAGGTAACGGTGTGTTGGACGACGCGGGGAGGTAAGTGTGTGGGCAGGGAGTGTCGAATGGGTGGTGTGTAGCGTAGCCGGGTTTGTGAGAGGGGTATGGGAGAGAGAGAGGGCTGGGGGGTGGATGAAAGTGTAGGAGAGGCGAATGAAGAGTTTATGCGCTAGCAGAGATTAGTTCTGGCGATTTATAAAAGCAGAAATTATTTTCTTTATGTCGAATTTGCAATTTGGAGGCAGGGTGGGTAATTATTATTTTCATTCGCGGAGGGGCTGTGGTGGCTATGTATTATCATGTGTTATGTTAATGGTAAGCCCAGGAGGCAGAGTGCGGCTAGAGACGGAGGCTAAGGTGGTGGGCTAGGAGGCAAAGGTGGTGGTGAGATATTATTACACATCGGAGGGCAAGGTGGTGTGATAGGAGGCAAAGGTGTGTATTAATCGGAGGCGTGGTGGTGAGTTATTAGTGTAATAATAATATATTAATAAGCGCTTTATTCTTTGAGAGTGAAAATCGTTATGACGTCCTGTTAAATCCCATAGGAAAAGGGCAGCAGAGCAGTCGTAAGAAAGGACCAGACCCGGTTTGTCGTTCGTTATTAAATAAACTATCATGTGGTTCCATCACAGATATGAAATGTCATGTTTTGGATGATATGTGTTGCAAACTGCAACCCGCATGCGCCACAATAACTTAAACGCACTTACGGTCGTTTTTCCTCGTGAAGAAATAGGGATGATTTTTTCGGAATTTTTAGTTTTGAAGCCGGTTTTTTACCAATTTTTGCCGGTTTTTACATGGTTTTTTACCACTTAGTGGCCAAAAAAAACAGTTTTAGACCGGCAAAAAGCCAACCCTGTCTACAACACTAACGAGTTTTATGCATCATGTAACGACGGCTATGTTGTTCTTCACTTTGAGGCACAGCACAATTTTTCAAAAGCGTCAGTTTTTGGACAATTTCTTTTCAAAATTTACAATTGTTCTTTATGACCTCCCCGGAGGCGCACCTCGGCAAACAGACGATAGTCTAGCTCATGCCGAACTTGTCAGATTCAACTGCGGCAGGCTATAAACAAAGGGGCTATACATAGAAAAGCGTTTTGAGCTCTGAAAATTAGCTTTCAAAAGGAAGCCGGGGAAGATTTTCTTTCACGTGTCATGTCCAGTGACGAGGTCGCACTTTGCATCAACGGAAAAGTGAGTCGTCATAAAATCAGGATGTGAAATTTTGGAACATCCACATCAGGTAGTGGAGTTTCAAGGAGAATCACTTTTACAGGAATCGGTGCAGTCACTATAATGCCACAACATCCGACATGTTGACTTCAGGATCTGATGTCACCACCTATGTCATAAAAACCGAATTTAGCTTGAAGATAGGAACACCTCTTATAGTAACACCTCTTAGTTTGGAGAAAGGCGAGAAGTTTCATCATTGGATGATGTCTTACGTCTACGACATAGCACTGTGGCCGTGACAGACGCTGAAAGACAAGAGACAGATAATCGACGCAACTGCAGAAAATGTGAGTCGTTTCGAGCTAGCTAAGCGCTTTGGCATTCTAAATGCAAAAGATTCAATTGAGAAGGCAATTGAGTACGAAGACAACACTAAACGAAGCAGTATAAAGCCGGTGAGATACGATAAGCTAGAGAGGGCATTTCTGTCTTGGTTCAAACAGGTTCGAAGTCAGAACGTTCCCGTCACTGGACAGCTGCTGCAAGAGAAGGCAAAACAACTTACTAATGAGCCAGCAACGGATGTCTAGAGAAGTTTTCCAGAAGACACTCGGTCCCCTTCAAGTCAGTTCAAGACTAGGGCGATCGACATGCTGGTGATCAGCGACTGGCAGCAAGAGATTCTGAAGACTACAACTGATGCGTTCCATCGTAATGACGTTTATAACTTAGATGAGACTAGTTTGCGACTTCTACCCAACAAAACATTGGCTTCTAAAGGTTAGCAGTGTACACTGCTTGTCATAAGAATATCTGTAAAGCCACGTTGCTGCAAGAATGCAAGGATTCCCGTTGACTATAAAGCCAATTGCAAGGTATGGATGACAGCGCCCATGTATGAGACATGGTTGAAAGATTGGGATAAGAAGCTGGAGAAAGATAGGCGGAATAAGCAAGTTCACATCTACAGGTGCGATGACTGCAGAACCGCACCCCGTCAGTGAGGAACTTGCAGGACTATATTGAGACTTGTACGAGCAACGCGAAGTGGAGGATGGAGCCAGTCTCACCCACTGCGTGACGGCGGACCAACGTGTGAGGTGCAGACAAACGGCATCATGATCATGGAGAAGATGGCTGTATCTGCAATTGAACCGGTTGAAGCTGAGCCGGAGGAGCTGGTGGAGGAGCCTGGAATTCCATCAGTCACCAATTAAGAATCCCGCCAAGCCTTGGATATTCTGAGACAATACATTGAGAGAAATGTTGATGATCCCGCAGTGTTGGTTTTGTGTGACAAGCTCCATGACGCTACTGCCAAACAACGGATGGAAGTGATGAACCAGAAGCGCACTGAAAACCTTTTTTAAGAATCACTTAATCTGTTAAATACAAATTTTCTTTAATTAATTCATCTCTGCTTTTTTGAAAACGTATTGGGAATATGCCGGTAGCTTATGAATATACATGTACATTTAAATAAAATAGTAATTGGGTATCAACGAGCATCGTATACCAACATAAAATAAATAAAATGACGACAGTAGATGTGAAAAACTTCTTAGCACTGAACATTATTGTTTATTTGTAGTTATTTGTTTATTTTTTGCATCCCTCTCTACAACGACGCCCTCTCTATAACGAGTCCCGATGGGTGTCGTTATAGAGAGGTTCGCCTGACATATTTTTCACGCTAGTGTCAAACGCTTATATCATTGACCATAATTGTGGCGTTGCTCGACATTGTGAGGAGTCATTATATCTGATTAAAATGCAGTCTAAAAAAACTCGGTGGCGCTCTAATATATTGCTCTTTTCTCATCCCTAATACCGTCGGAGAATTTCTACACATAGGCTTTATGAGAGGTTTCATCGCATCTATAGCAGAGGCTTTTATTCTTTATGTTGAATAGTTACATTCACTAGTTCCATGTGTTCCTTCAATCAAAATAGTTGTTAGTGAGCATTACAACGGCAGGGTCGTATTAATTATGGTGTCTCGAAGTGGAATCTATAGACGGGTGCGCTTTTGATCCGGCGGGGCGATTCATGTGCAACGATTCAGGCGCACATTTCAGAGACTACCGCGCACCAGCGCCGCGCCGTTGGCGCCTACAGTTTCAGAATTTCTAAAAAATAGATCACGTGTCTGGCGCGGCTGGCACTGGTTTTGGCAAGCCTGATTTCATTAATTCTAGGAAGAGGTGTCTGGCGCTCTGGCGCGCCTGGCACTGGTTTCGACCAAGCCTAATTTCGTCTGGCGAGCCAACCTCGAATCTGGCACTGGTTTCGGCA
This sequence comes from Prostheceraeus crozeri, assembly GCA_907163375.1. Lineage (NCBI taxonomy): Eukaryota > Metazoa > Platyhelminthes > Polycladida > Euryleptidae > Prostheceraeus > Prostheceraeus crozeri. The sequence goes on along the minus strand of CAJQUW010015578.1, from coordinate 10,124 downwards.
AGGCAAGCAATATCGGCGAGTGTGGGAAGCCAGTCAGTTTTCATTGGTTTGATGGCACCGGATATAGTCAGCATGATTTCATCTAGTTGGACATCTACTACTTTGCAATGTGTTGAGTTTTTCCAAGCAGGACAGCAAGGTTCAGCTGTTGAGTGGCACAACACCAGTCCTGTCTCACGCAGTACATTATTAGCATTAGTGCCCCAGGTCTATCCAGCGATCATTTTCAGAAGATTATTTCTTGTTTGCATTTTATAGCTCAGCTTTGCCAGATGCTCATTGTAGGATGAAGTTCTATCTAAAGTATGCAGGCTTAGGCTCATGAGATATGCGAAAAATGTTAGTGTGCACGTCAAATTGATGACCACTTTGACAGCTGTCTAGGTAAAACACGGTGGGAGGGGGGGGGCGGGGGTAGTAGTTAGTTAGATTAGAGTTTTTGTTAGGTTTAAATAGAATTTTTTTAGAATTTTCTATTTTAGGTTGGTTTTATTAGATTTTATTTGGTAGATTTTTTAGATGTAGTTATTTAGGGGGAAACATAAAGATTTAGATTCTTATTTTTTGTTAGAATTTTAGAAATAATCTTTTCCGTGGCTTGGTTGCAGCATTCGTCGAGTAGGTAGGTCAACTACATCAGAGACGTCATCATTCAGCAGGGCGTTCAGTTCTGCGAATGTTCGAGCTAGATGGATACAACAAATGTCATCGGCATAGACGAATTTTCTGCTCGTTGTCAAAGGGTTTTCAGTTTCTGTAAATGTTGAAGAGAGTAGGTGCTAAGACTGATCCCTGAGCAATGCCTTTCTTTTGCCGCCTCTATCTGTTTCTGTCTGCTCCCAAGTAAAACCCAAAGCGATGGTTTTGTAGGAAGCATTCAATGATGTCAACAGTCCATGGGGGTAAGCATTTGCTGAAGTTTAAGAGGAGGCCTTTCTGCCATGCGTTGAGTAAGCCCCGATAGGTCGAGGAAGACAGTGCCAGTCTAAATTCTCTTTTGGTACCCGTTCTCAATAAAGGAAATCAGTCACCAGGAATGTTCAACCGGTTAAAATATTTTAACTGGTTAAATTTGTAAAAGAGGAAGTTTGGTTAAATTGGTGCTGCTTAAAATGGTACCGAAAAATGATTGGTTAAATGGGTGCAGGTGTAAAAACGCTTAAAATTTAAGCATTTTCTAGTAAGCCTAGCATTGTCGAATATAGTGACCACAATCCCGGGATCCCAGGATTTAAGAAAATTTAGGAGACCTTGGTGTCCCGGCAACAATAACCGGGATCCTGAGATTGATAAGTTAGGATATTCGGGAAGAATTGCCAACTCATAAATGCAATTAGTTTAGAAATGACATTTGTTAGTATAGTCACAATTTGTGACTATAACTTGCTTGTGGATCACGAACAAGTTATTCGAGGCTTTATCAACGATTGTTATCTTCAAACTCCTTCATTTTATCACTTCAACCAGTTCTCGTCTCTCAGTAAATGTGTCAATTCTCATATTTATTATCTTAACACCTTTCGCCTCTTGATGACCGTCTTGATTGATGGAGTAGGCTTATAAAAGCGACTGAAAATAAAACACAACTTCTCGGATTGTGAAACAAGTGCGGTGACTTCTTCGGATACTAAATAGACTACTAACAGATTTTATTCCTGAAAAGCATAGAAGCTGCTGCCTCTCGCTCTTTCCATTCCAATTATTTTGGTTGAAGTTATGAATCTTATGGTTGTCGATAAACATGGGAATTAAATTTGAGTTTTGTTCTTTTGGCTTTATGGTGACCACTGAGTATACGAGTAATTGGTAACAACTATAGGATCATAAGGAGATGCATCGAAATTTTCCCTTATCAATTATTCTTTTCAGAAAAATTGCTGATAGCCCAAACATGTGTTATACCAGCTACCGGACAATGTTCAACAGTGATAAGTACAAAATGACTCTATATGTACATATATTTAATTGCCATTGTAGTGCTAAGGTACTGAGGTAGGCCTCTAGGCTACTATCGAATTATAACATTGTCTTGATGTCTTTCGATATTTTTGAGAGCGCGTGAAAAACCGAGAAAGGCAACGAATGATATACACTGTAGGCCTAAGGGATTCAGGCAAATATCATGTTGGCCAAAGCTTGCTGCGAGGAAAATGTTCATTCATTACTAGCTGAGATGAATGTCTGGGTATTCTAGGCCTACATCATTTCAGGGTCTTTTCGGCCTTGAGGTTGAGGAAACAGTTTTGCAGTTGGACCAATTAACCATTTCCAGAACTGAGTGGCGAGAATCAATCTCTTAAAAAAGATAAACACTGTTACATAATTGGTAGAAGTGATTTACACAAAAAATCCTTACTTGAGAATGTCTAAAAATATACACATCTATATACGGCAACTCGGCTGGCGTTTTCTGAAATTTGAGTCTTTCAATACGAAAAAATTAGGAAAAGTTCACAGCGGTCTGGAAAAACGAATAGTAAGAGAATGTCTGGGAAAAGAAACAAACCGCTTTTTTATCTGAATGCCAAACAATTAAAATAAGAGGCGACTTGACGGCCTGCACTGTATTACAAGAATCCCAAAATAAATTTAGAAATGTTAAATATCCTAGCTTCGTGCCTTAGAACAAGAAATAGTCTTCAACAGCAAAATCTAAGTCTTGGAAAAGACTCAAGTATTTCTGACACGTTAATCAACGTAAAGCTGAAATTTATTGCTACATGTCTGATGTACATGCATGTACTGTACCTCTTATAGGCATGGGTTTAGATATCAGTATATCAGAAATAAAAGTATATCTGTGTCGTCTCCTGTAAATGAGGCCTATACTACAAATCACATGCAAGTAAATGCGCAATTAGTAATTAGTAAACGATGTGAATCAGCTAGTGCATTATCCAGCGCGATCTATGTAATCTATGTAAAGATTCCAGTAAGGTCTCTGAGCAGGTGCTATATACTGATTGCCTCACAAATAAATAAAAGATGGAGGAAATCTGCTATAGTAAACAAAATAGATCTTCTTTTGCATTGTGTTTTGGAGTCGTTTACAGCTGTAAAAGAAGTCTGTTTCGCTGAAAAACACTGCATTTCTCAAAAACTCAGAAGACGAATCAATGCAAGGCAGCGAGTCGAGACATATTCCGAATTCCTGATACATATTTCTAGCCATATTCAGTAGCTGAAAGATAACAGGAAAACAATATTGCAACAGGAACTGCCATAACAATGCACACAAATTCGGATAGTGATATATAAATGTGCACAAAAAGTACAAACTGTAAATGTGCACTTCAGGTATTGCTCATCCCACTCAAAAAGCATAACTAGCAACATTACTAATGAAAGACTAATGAAAGTTTTGGCTACTGGCATGTCAAAAAGTTAGTGACCGGGCCTATAATGAGAGAAATCAGAGGTTGGACCAGGGCTAGAGTTGGGCGATTGGGCTGACTGAAAACTACACCGCCACTTGGTTAGGACTGGAGAGAGGTTGTATGGGTAGTACAGGTAGATCGAGTTGAAATGAAGAAGTTTTGGCTACTTGGCATGTCAAAAAGTTTTATGACCGGCCTATAATGAGAGAAATCAGAGTTGGACCAGGGCTAGAGTTGGGCATTGGGCTGAAACTACACCGGCCACTTGGTTAGGACTGGAGAAAGAGGAGAGGTGAGAGGTTGTATGGGTAGTTTCAGTAGATCGGAGTTGAAATGAAGAAGTTTTGGCTACTGGCATGTCAAAAAGTTAGTGACCGGACCTATAAAATGCGGATTAAAGAAGATTAAAGAAAGGAATATCGCTGTGAAGCTGTGCAGGCGTGTAGACCATCTAACATTCTCCAGTGTCTGAAAGAAACTAAGTGAGATATTGAAAAAAAAAAATAAAGAAGTTAAGCACTGACAGTTTTTCGAATTTGGCTACTGGCACATTTTACAGTTAACCTTAACCATTCATTAGCTTTTTATGAAACAGGACAACGAATGCAACTTTAGCAACGCCGTTGGCCACGCTTTTAGCTGCGTTTTATTCGCATTTGGTCAATCACAAGTTTCAAGTTTACAAAGAAGAAGTGCAATGTTTAAGGAGCTACTAGTTTATTCGATGTATTACATCAAAATCTACCTCTGTGAGTGACTAAACTCTCACTTAACGATAGCGACAGGGAAAGACTTCATGCAACGTTATTTACTGGCTCAATAAATCACTGAAGTGAACCACTGAGAACGAAGCTTTCGGAAAGCATGGGAAATGCGTTTTCTGAAGTTGTTCTCATGAAACAGCATAAACAAGTCATAACGGCAGCTGACTACACATAAATCAAATTTATCGATGAAAACCATAGTGTTGACGCTTGCATACATAATATGGATGATTTGTAACAAAAATGGGCCCCTTTTCGAGTTGCCAAATCGATGTGACTTTGGCAACTCGAAAAGGTGATTATTATGCAAAAAATGTCACTGCGTGCTTTTTACTATGATCTTTGTCAAGGTCTCAGCGAGGAATTTGTTGTCGGTCAAGAGCTCCGGATTATTTTGGAATACAGTGGCAAATTTATGTTTGTAAACAATTTAGGAAATTGCACTCGCATTATGTAAGTTGTGATTAAGTTTTTCATCCGAATATATTTAAGTAAAAAACACCTAATTTTATTTATTTTGTTAGTTTTAACTGCAGACGTTGCATCGATACTTTTTGATATAACGCAATGCACGAGCTGGCTGTAGATATTTATTTCATGTTTCTGTCAGTCAATAACTCTTGGGTTTCTCTTAACCTGTCTATACTTAGTTTATGTTATTTTATACATCATGTTCACACTATCTGTAGCTGGTGGTTTCATACAATCCTGATGACCTTACAAAGGAAAAAGTTCGGAATGAATGAATGAATGAATGAATTTTATTGGAGATTCAATGCATATATGAAACAGCTCTCCCTAAACATTTATAAAGTTTATCATACTACGAACGATTGAAATTGAAAACACAGAAAATTTTTTATATAGTCCATTTGAGAAATAACACTATTGCAATTTTGAATATATAACCAGTTGAACTATTGAGAATCACAATTTAAAATCATATCCACCATAAATCACGTAATTCAATGTAAATCAGTTTATTCCTTAGGAATCACAGCCATTAGCCACAGAGTCTATTCTTCTCAAAAACCATAAAATAACGATGATGATAACGATCATGAATTAATTGTAAAAGAATCATAAGCGATTGCGACCATTATGTGAAATCAAACAATAATCTATAACTTTTAAAGTTTTTGTATCATTTGAATTTTAGATGTGTCATGAAAATTTCAAGCAAAATTATCCTACAAAACGTACAACGTCAAAATTCCTCACCGAGAGTAATAAATCAAAATTTACTTCCTTTAATACCAACATTAATATCCAAGCAACTAATTAAGGCCTTCGAAAATATAAATGTCATATTTACAGTTGATCCAAACTTCTATGTCTAACTAGAAATAAAACCAAACCTTTACAAATCAACCATAAAGATTAACTAATCATCCCATATCTTCTTAGAACAATTTACAAACTCACTATTCAAATTTTAAGTTGTAACCTATCCAATCCATTGTATTCTATCAGAGGATGATTACTTTCCAATTCTTATATTATAAATTTTTTTCCTGTATTCCTCGCATTCTTTCCATTTTTTTATACCTATCACAACATTAATATCCTTTTCATCTATATCATACTCTTTCCTTAGACTTTTGAATCTTTTACATTTCAATAACACATGTTCTACATCTTCATAAACTTGACATGTTTCGCATTTGCGCTCTTCATCGTTCCTTCCCATTTTGTCATTTAACAACACCGCCCCACAAATCCATCTTCTTGTAATGTAACTTGCTCGCTCAGTTGCCTCTAATTTATTTTCATTGAATTTCTTCTTCACTTCTTCATAAAATTTCAGACTTTTTTTCTTACCAATATTTTCTTTCCACATTTTTTCATCTTTATCATTTATTATCTTTATTATATCTTTTCTCTCGTATTCTTCAAATTTTTCATTGTCTATCTTCAACTCTGACATTATACTTTTGCAATCTTCAATCCAGTTTATTTGGCCATTCCATTCTTCAATTACTATCTTTTTCAGGCTGTTAGTTTTGGTCATTACATGATGTAGCATTAGAATTTTATTTTTCTTATCTCGCCATATTTGATTCGACAATCCTATTTCGCTTCTTATATACTCTTCCGGTGCGAATGATGGAAAAAGTCCCATTATTGATCTAATATTTCATTTTGGGTTTTATTTATTACATCATTAATTTTTTTTTGATATAAAGGGATAGCACTCATTGCATGTAGGTATTGTTGGTTTGCTTTACTGATTTCCAAATGTTTTTCCCAAAATCTGTTTGTCTAATCGGGCCTTTTAATATAAGTAAATCATATAAAATTGTATTTAATTAGTTTATCTGGTCTTTTCAGTATATATGTTCTTTTGAAAATGTTCTTCTTGTTCGAAATTGACTCTAAGTATTTCATGTGTTCCACCTTCTTTATTTGACCCCGAGTTCTATCATCTTCTTCTCTACTATTACGTGATACCTTCCTAAAGTGTCCATTTCGTTTTTACCAAAATTTCAATATATTGACATTTTTCACAATTTATGTTTATGCCATATTTACTTGCTTCTTTGTCTTATTTGCATCTCATATTTTTCGTCAGCCTCAAATTTTGAATACGCAAAATCAAACCATCATCAGCATACAAGAATAAGTTTGGTATTATACTGTGGCCATTTTCCATTCATTTTTTTAATTAATTTATCCATCATATTTTGAAAATAATGGGAGAATCTTAACATCCTTGTCGAATCCCCCCATTTGGCTTTTCTCGAATTGTCCGTCCTTTTTTTGTCATTCATATACAAATTGACATGTTCATTTTCATATAATTGTGCTTATTGCAGTAATCAGCTCCATCTCATATTTCAGTTTATTCAATTCTTTTATAATTTCTTACTTATTCAATGAGGTCAATGGCTTTTGGGAAATGTCTAATCGCTTTCAAGTAAAGATTTTTATTATTTCTTCTTGCTCTTTCTTTTTCAATATTGTTATACGACTATGTTTCTCTTCAAGTCTTCTATTCTTTCGAAATCCTGCCTTTTCTTTTGTTAATAAATGTTTCTTCTGTAAAAATATGCTATTTTGTCTTTAGAATTGATGTGTATATCTTATAGAATGTTTCTTTCTGTGATTGTAATTGGGCGGAAATCCTTATAAAAGTGTATTTTATCATTGTTTTGGGATCAAAATGATTGTACTGATCTCCATGATTGTGGAATACCTATTTTTCTGATATTATTAAAACAAGCAGTAATCTTTTATAATGCAAATTCATTATTTGAAGGCGATTTAACATTTCAGGCGTAATTCCTGTCTGTGCCTGCTGCCTTTTTTATTTTTCAATGTTTTTATGCTTTTATAGTCTCTGTCTCATGTATGAAATCTTTTCTAAGTAGTATTAAAGGTTTTTTGATATATTCATGATCCATTTTCTTTGCTTCCTTTTCTTTATTGTAGGTTTGTCCTTCTACTAATGTTAATAAACCTTTGTATACCTGTTCTTAGTGGAAAGTTCTGCCAAGAAGCGTATAATCAGCTCTTCTAGCAGCATTTTTAAGATGGACTTCATCGTTCTTATTCTGTATTATTTTTGAGTTCTTTTTTTATTGAGTTTTTTTCCCAATTATCCTTTGTATTCATTCCATTTTTGAAAGTGTTGGTTTTTTCTTTTATTTTCTTTGTTAGTTGTGCTTTATGGGTTCTAGCTTTTCTTGTGTAATCTTTACGTGTATTTCAGTTTTTATTGCAAGTTACTTATTACAGAATTCTGATAAGAATGTCGTTCTAAGCCTCTTGTCCGCTTCGGCATGTTCTAGCTTCTTATTTTAATATCGTCTAATTTTTAGCTTATCAGTTTTACTCTTGCTAATTTGATATTTTTATTTTATTGTTTTTGTTTTCCTTTGTTATCAGAAATTTATTTGCTTCTCTGCACATCGCTTCTTCGACTATTGTAAAGTCATTCTTCTTAATTTGTTCATAACATTACAAATGGATTTTTCAAATTAATTTTAATTTTTTTGCATTTGTCCTTGACCAGATAAATTAGTAGGTTCAGTGTTTGAGAACTTCTCGATTAGATTTCCTGTTCTTAATATCCAATGTTATCCCCCCCCCATCCCCGTCACCCCCACCCCCCCACCTCCCCCACCCCCCCCCCCCCCTCTCACCCCCCCCCCCCCCCCCCCCTCTGTTCCCCCCCCCCCCCCCCCCCCCCCCCCCCCCCCCCCCTCCCCTCCCCCCCCCCCCCCCCCCGATCCCGGCTGATATTTATTTCTTCTTTATCATCAAATATAAATAAGAAGATCAGGTCTGATACAGAGTCGTTTGTCAAATATAATCAATAGTATTTTTGATCATTATGCTTCTTAGTATATCTTCCTGTGCATTTTTTTGACATTATTTTGCAAAATAAATCTTAGAATTATCATAAATTCTTCAAAAAATCTTGGAATTTTTATTTTGTCTGCCATCTAAGAATTTAAAATGAGCATTGAGTCTCCAACTACTATCCATTTTTTATCTCTATTATCTTCAATTAAACGTAGCATTTTGTCTTTCATTGATACGTTCCTTCGAGAGTATTTTTTAAACGTCCCTATATACTATCATGGAAGTATATGATCTCGTCATCCAAACAAGTTCTCACGTATCATCAAGTCTCTTCTTCTATTTTGATTTCTTCTGCTTTTATATGTTTACAACTTTCCATATAAACCTCAATCCTCCTCCTTTTTACTCGTTAATCTATCGTTTTTTTTATTAATTTTACAAATCTGACAAGATATTTTGTCGTTTTTCCTCTATTATGCGTCTTCCAAAGAATAGTATCTCTCTCTCTTCAAACAGTTCTTCTAGTTCTGACAATTTGTTGTTAGTAAGTCCATTTATGTTAATATAACCTATCTTAGTCTTATCATGTTCTATTTGAGAAAAGTTTTGTTTCAAATTCATAGTTACTGGTTATATTTGCCTTTAATTACAATTTTATTGTCTTGAATATAGCAAATGAATCCTTCTTTTCTTTTTTCCAACATTTCTTGAATCAATTTCTTTCTCTCTTCTCTTTCTATTGGGGTGAACCATTTGCCTTTATTCACTATCGTGTTCCGATACAAATAACTATATTCACCATTCTTTCTCCTCTCTCTAACCTCCTCAAGCAATTCTCTCCTAGCTTCTCTTTGCTCCTTGGTTAAATCTTCATCAATAAAAACCTGAGCATAATCTTTGTTTCTTTTTAGCTTGTTTTTCTTTTTCAAAATTCTGTCTACAATACTGTTATCTATCATTTCAACTTTTAAGAATTTCCCTTCCTTTCCAATTTTTTCGATTTTGCTGACTTCTACCTCCATGTCAGTTATAAAACGTAGAAGATCTGCCAACTTTTGCTCTTTTCCTAGGCCCTTGATAATTATGTTCTTTTCGTTACTTATTTGTTTGTTGGCCATCTTTACTTCTTTTTTTAAAATTCCCTTTCGAACAACCTCAGACCAAGGTATGTTGTCCCTTTCGGATGCTTTTTCTTCAATTTTTTCCTTAACTCTGTTTTCCAGAGCTTCTAGATTTCTGTCGATCTCGTGATACACATAACTCGATTCATCTCGAATTTCCTCCCTGATGTCATTTTTGATCCTACCTTCCACTTGATCAAATTGGTTTACATATTTCTCTAACTTTTCCATAGTGCCCTTCATGTCTGACATCTGTTTTTCTAAAATTAGTATCATTCTTTCACATTTTTCAATTTTCTCATAAGCGCATATCCCACATAACATTTTTTTGTTTTTCGACCTATATCTTCCCTCATCCTTCTTCGGTATATTCATCCTTACCCATGTTTTACAATATTCGCATTCAAACTCTACCTCTTTATATTCCATCTTAGTAAATTCTAATTTATTCTCTCGGAAAAAAATTTCAAACGTTACCGTTAGTTACCGTTCAGAGTTTGACTTGATCAGTTATTATCAGTACAGATATTAATGTTAAGAGGTTAAGTCAGAGG
>CAJQUW010015577.1:100-56130 GCA_907163375.1 Prostheceraeus crozeri | reverse complement strand
GATCCGCAGCAAAATCTGGTTTGTAGGGTGGACCAGGATGACTCACACCATTTACACGTAAAGCAATTTCACTTAACTGATTGTGTTTAAAATTGAAAGGATTCTTCTTTATATTACCATTAAATGCATCATTTTCAACCATTGCCACCATGAGGAGCTTCGGTGCTTCCGATGGAAAGAGGCCATCTTTCATGAAACTCTTTTGATCTTTCGGAATTGTAAAAGTGAGAAGCTTTGTATGCTGAACGGGGTAAATGGCATTTTGGCGGTTAAGACCTTCAGCATGTCCTCTAATGACACTTGGATTCGGTACTACTCGACGAATGTAAAGTGCAATATCTTCCACATGAATTCTAAAATTGTCAACTTTAGCAAATGCATTCAGCGCAAATTCAGGCTTATTCAATGTCAGCTTGAGTCGCATGCTGGTATTACAGAGTAAAAACTTTGACTGTCTAAAGAAGTCTAAATTCAGCGGACCATATAGCTGACATACTTTACTATCTTTAATCATAGCAGATCGCTTTACAAAGCCACTGTTTGTTTCAACATCAAATTTTCCTGCTTCATCTCTGTACCATCCCATGGCTTCCATATGACTTTTTTGTGCTGCTGGATGAAACTGTGATACATGATTGAAATATGATTTATAGGGATAATCGCTTTGACCACCTTCCACCTGCTGCTCTCCAATCGTTAGAGAAACATCGCGAAGTAATGTAGTCAATGGTAAATTGTTCAGTCCAACTTTATGTGTATCGTCAATAGCAGTTCCATCTGCTTGCTGAATTCTAAACCTCAAATCAAGCATCGCATAACTCAAATCTATGTAGTCATCACTACCACCAGGAATAACAAATTCAATGGGGCCAGCATTCTCAGCTGTTCGAGGATGATAATCTACAATACTTGAACTAAGAATATCTGTCTGTATGGCTTGTTGACCAAACAAACAAAAACCAGAAGTTTTACACTCCATGATTAGAAGTTATAGCAGCGTCGTCGTTTAGCGCCTGATGAATGATTAGAGCCTCTGCGACGTTTGCGTGAATGCCTTTTGACTGAAGATCGCACCTTACCAGCTCCGCGATGTTTCCTCCTTCCTTTATTCATTCGTTTATGTGATTTCTTTCCTTGAGTAACACCAGCAAAGGTCTGCTTCAATGTTTTTAAACCGCGTTCCTTCCCACGATTCAACAAACTGCTCTTAAAACTTCTACCTCTGGAAAGATCACTAGCAACATCACCAGCAAATCCAACGGCATTACTTAAAACATTTCGTTTTAAAGATCTACCGACATTGGATATGAGAGGTGCTACAACAGATTTCAGTGCACCAAGTATGCTACCTCCACGTTGGCGGCGAGCGCCGATGTAAATTTGTCCTCCACCACTTACATAGGAGGGTCGTGAATAAAATGAGGCAGTTAGATTCATAGCTCAAACCCTAAACATTGTTAGTTACAACTTTGCATGAATCACTGTCGATCAGTTAGATGAAAGATGTCGGCACGACGCATCCAAGAGTTCATACTTGAAGGATAACCAGTCCATTTAACAAGACACCATTCTTCATCTTGCCGTTTTTTACATCGAATGATTTTCTCTACCAAATATGTTTCACTTTCAGTGACTACCTCAATCTCATCGCGGTAAAAGCTACCCTCAATTTCTTCATTATCGTAATCTTTCAACTTGTAGGTGGTCGGAGAGTCTTTTTGATTAATCCTTGATACTGTAAATACCTCCTCTGTCCAATTCGGAAGGTACCCTTTAGCAAAAACACTTTTCACTTTTGAGATACGAACTTTATCACCAATTTTCACATCACTTTTCACATGAGTGCGTTTACGTTGGAATGATTCGCGCACTTTATCTACATTGTCAGCATTTACATCTACTGGTCTGAGTCCAATAGAACGATGGATAGAGTGATTGTAGGCATGGAGTGTATCTTGTAGAACCTTTGTCCAATTTTGTGTCAAGTTGGCAGTAAAATGTCGCCACAAGCGATTTTTTAATGTGCGATTAAAACGTTCAACGAGTGCAGCTTTATAAGCACTCTTTACACTAAACAACTCAATGTCATGCCTCTCAAATAATCTTCTAACATGCTGATTTTCAAACTCTTTTCCTTGATCACTCTGAATTCTTTTTGGAATGCGGCCTTCTCGAAAAATTGTTTGGAATGCTTTTGCTACTCCTTTCCCTTCTTTAGTTTTTAAAGGTTGAGCCCACGCATAACGCGAGAAAATATCAATGACGGTTAAAATAAAATTATTGCCCGAGTTATGTTTTGAAATGGAGGCGACATCGCACAAATCTGCTTGCCACTGTTCATCGATGTCATGAACAATATAATGGCGGGTGCGGTACTTCTTTTTCGCTTGTTTGTGGAGTGTATAGGTAGCCTGACCCTTTAACCATCGTTTCACTTGTGATTGTGGAAGACCACTCGCTTTTGATAATTTCTTGATAGATGCAAATCCTGCCGGATGTTTTACATCATAATAGATTGATTTCAAACGTTCAGTCGATGACGACTGACTCTTTTTCCTCCTTCTCATCTTTTTGCTTTCTTGCCTTTCTACATTTACAACAACTGCAGCATTTAGCTTTAGCGGTTTTGCGATCGTGTTCACATTGCTTAGGGGTTTCATTGTGAGAGCTGGCGCAGCAAGTGCAAGTGACAACGACATTCACCTCTGGCGGCTCATTACATGGCAAGCAACACATCTGCTTCATATTAATAGTCTGAGAACATGTATTTCCTAGGAGGAGCTGTTTTACGTTTTCCTTTTACTAGTTTTAGTGGCGATGTAGATCTACGTCGAGTTCTTCCTCTTGTTTTGCTTAGTGAGTGTGGGAGGGGATGTAGCAGGTGACGTCTTAAACCAATTTGTTGGCATTTTCATCGTCTGAAGCATTGGAGCAGTAGCCACTGTTGAATCAAGTTCTTTCAATGTCTCATTATTCAAAGCAAATTTTGGTACATTATGCTTTTTCAGTAGTTTAAGAAAGTATGTCCAACCAGGTGGAACATAGCCCTGACGGCGCTTTCTACGTGTCGCATACTGAATCAAGTCTTCATAACGTGAAGCATCAATCACTTTATTTTCATCTGTAATGATTTCTCCTCTATCATTTACATTGAGATGGGGTTCAATACTGTTGAAAAGAGATATGGCATGTGCGCGAGATGCTAAAGGTGTGGCAGTCGATACAGAGTCACGCATCTTATTCTTCAAGTTTTTCAATTGCTCAACAGTTTCCGATTGTAATAATACAGCACGATGTGGATCTTTGATGTGAACATTTTGCTGATAATCTATTTCTTTCCTATACATTTGATTTGCAAGAGGTTGCTTTACTTGCTGCATGGCAGTCAATTGTACATATTCATCTTGAGGAATAACAATCATGCGAGAATAAGAACTCATAGTTTGTAGATAATCATGGGAGTTTTCAAAATATCACTTCGAAATCTAAATTCTTCCGGACACTCTTGCGTAAAGTCAATGAATAAGTAACCGTATGGTCTTTCAGTAGCTGCTTGAAAAATTTCAATTAAGGCTTTTGATCCTCTGGGTGCAACTTGTCGCGCTAAAATTTCAAATTGACTTTTATCTCGCGGATTCTTGAAAATAGCATAATAGTGTGTATTCAGGTTTGGTGTACGAGCTTCTTTTCCATCAGGAAACAAATTTTGTGTGATATAGATGATAAAGCACCTTTTATGATGTGCTGCGCGAGTGAACATATCTGTAACATCTTTTGAATTCTTACTTTCTTTTAATAAATCATCCAATACAACAACATCATTAGACTGAAGTTTATCCACTGGAATAATTCCTTCATGTCGAATAAAGTTGCGACTTTGCAATTCCTGAAACAGCGACGGTTGATAAATACCATAACACCAAATCACTCGATTGATAGGTTCCTTAAACAACTCCCTTCTTTTATCCAATAAATTCAGCGTGAGAACAGTTTTACCTGCATGAGATGGACCTGATACAATCAGAACTTTATCACATTGAAGTCTGAAATCCATTTTATTACTTTGAGATTCAACATTTGCATAATTAACGCTTAGAGCCAAAGATATTACCCAATAGGTTGCCCACGGCAGGAGCTATCATTGGAAGTATTGCTGAAAGGAAACCGCCCTTTTGTGTTAGAGTTTTCCTCTTTCTTTGAAGGGTGACTTTAGGATTGGAGATGAAACGCAATTTCGTAGCATATCGCTTAAGTAACTTTCGTTGTTTTGGCGCTAATTTCTTCGTCCTCAACTTCCTCACATGAGAAATAATTTCACAAATGAATTTATCGTTAGCATGTCGTATAGCATTGTATCGCTGATTTGCTTTCATTCGTCGGAGAGCTTGAATGGCTGAAGAAAACTTTTGACTTTTACGTTTCGTCATTTTACGTTTCGCCATTTTCCGTGTTAGTCTTTGCTAAAACCTATCTTTACCACATTTGCATAGGTACTAACTATTGCGACATAAGTGACACTCGAAATGAGCAATATCACAGTGGTAACATTGGCAAAGTTGAATGCAATTACGTATGAAACAGCGTTGACAAAAAGCATGCTTACATCTCTTGAAGATGCGCTTTTCATTTCCATCCTTTCGCTTACATACATCACAACACATAGTTTCACCGTTACTGATGTCTATAGCAAGTCTTTTTGAAGATATGAATTTGCTAGCCTTTTCTAAATAATAGACGCATGTACAGAAGGAATATACTTCGAGAGTGAGCAGACATAGCTCGAAAACCAGTTGTGCTACAATCAAGTACCACTGCATTTTCAATTTTTCTTTATGGAAAGTTGAATGTGAATATCTGAAATCGCTTCAATCACTAGACTGCTACCATGATGGTTAAATGCGTTAAGACGTTCAGCAATTTTTATCATATGTCTTTTAAAAAATTCTTCGGGGTGATCTACCACTTCCATTGAATAAGAAGCAAAATGGAAAGAGCGACTTTCCACCTCTTCCTTTCCAAAATGACTAAACTTAATTTTCGCAACTAATCGCGCCATGATAATGCTATCAGAGAATGTATTCATTAACTCTAGAAATAGAGTGCTAGCATCATCGACCACTGCTTCGATGTCGGTCTCATCTTTATGAAAATTTATCACATAATCTTGAACAGCTCCTTTTAAACTTTGCCTATAAAAATGTAATGTTCCGCAGTCGTTTGAGAAAGACATGATCGCCCTTTATCTAACCCATCCATTGCATGATAACAACAACTCTTCTCATAGTAACATTTATTGAATAACGGTAACAAGCATGCATTATAAATCAATGGTTTGAAAGAGATAAAATAGATACAGCTGGTAACTATCATACAGCGAGCAATGATAACCATACAGGACTTTGGCAGTGTTGAGGTAAGGAGGAAAGAAGCATTGGTTATGAACGTAGCTACTACAACGAACAGACAAAATAGGAACACACAAATCCTTAAAACGTTTCGTGACTTCATGGTAGTGTTGATTCACTCTACTATCCCAAGGCGGGAGCAAAATATCATCAATGATTAGATTGGGAAATACTTTCCTCTCCTTACCAGGATTATTACAAAAGATGCGTATAACATTGAAAGTAGCTAACCATCGTTTAAAGTCAATAAGAAGAGCACTCTCACAAGAAAAGCCATAGTCTTGCAAATATTTCAGATTAAGTCCATGAATGTGTTTTCTCGCCCATTGATCAACATTGGGATTGCAGTTGGCATGTTGATGATAGACACTGACAATCTGATATGTCCAATTGTTCATAGCAATAGCACTGAGCTCCTGTACAGGTTCACCCTCACAATCCATAAAAATGATGATAGAAGCCTAAAACGGAAATTTACACATCTAAGGAAACGATCTATAACATATTACAAAATGAAGAATTACATCGATGCTTTTCACGACAAAATACGCAAATGATATGATGGCAACGAAGAAGTAAAATGTATCTAATAAGACCACGACTACGACACTCAAAGCACATAAGCGAATTGTCATAGGGTAGAGTTAGGAAAGGACTAGTAATTCTCCTTCTTTGATTTGCGTTTTGATGCAGCATTCTTCTCCGACTTGCGCTTCGTACCACTGCTGTTAAGGATTTGATCAATTATGTCATCCACGTTGGGTGGTTTTGGAATATATAGGATGGATTCCATATGCATGGAGAGAGAGGCTATTTTATTATCCTTGTGTCGACCATAATATAGCCCATTCACTTTGAAAAGGATATCCCAAGTACCTTCTCCGAGCTCATCACATCTGATGGGTATTGAATGATCTCCATCCTTCTTATAGTAAGTACACCAATGTGATACTGGTAGGCAAATGTGATTACCATCCCAAATCTTTCTATAGGGAGTATCCTTGTCATCTCTCGCCTTCCACTCTTGAGCAAGAGGAGTAGGAATGTCCATATTTAATGTCACGTACTCCTCAATAATATCAAGTTGGTGGCGAATGTACGGACTCACGGGGATCAGTATGTAGTCCCCATACTGATTGCGCATTATCTTGACATCCGTGGAAGGGAGCATTCCCGTTTGGAGTACTACGCTATGATCGTCATAACGCAAGACTTGTTTAAATTTACGCTGTAGCGGTGTAGGATTATGTACCTTGGTTGTTTCTTCCACTGGCCTCAGTTGTAGATGATCTGATCGTAGCGAACCTTGTAACGTTTGACCGCCATTTTGTCCTACTAGTGTAGCAGATGGAGTATATGCCTGAAAATGAAAAAGATTGTATTAAGTTTACGTTCAAGGGAGGAGAGGGAGGAAAGTAGCGACTTACCATTTTAGTTGGATAATAGAATAGGGAACTAGAGAGAGAGAAAATGTGCGTCCGTCACTCGTGTGATTCAACGATGGAATGATTCTCACTGTGGAAGGCTCGCTATTTATATAGAAATGCTTGATTCTCATTGGACGATGATCCTCATTGGACAATAACATCAAGCTGATTCCAAATCTGAAATCCGTTTTCCAATCCGATGCTTCGTTTTGGCGCTACAGCCCAAAACGTCCCAAATTCTAACTCTGTCGTTTTTCACCAATGTCCCAAAATCTTAAATGGCGTCTCACATCTAAACGAAGACAGATAGGAACAAGCAGTTTCTTTCAGTGAATTTGTCTCACTCTTAGCTTTCAAACGAGCTATGGCACGACAAAATCCGTCTACTGGAAGCCAAGATCGAAGCCAGCTCTCCCGAGGGGGGGGGTAGGGGGGGGTAGGGGTAGGGGGGTAGGGGTAGGGGTAGGGTGGGAAAAACTTGTCGACCTAACTTTTGACGAGAAAGACGATGGTAGCACTGGCGCATCGAAATTCGACACTTTGGAAAAAATTTTTCATTTTTACTGTAAACAGTCACTCTGACACTTAGGATTTTTTCAACCTTTCCTAAAATCTTGTAACCGCTCTAACTTTTGAACGGCTGATCGGATTGACTCGCGCCAAAAAATGTCATAGGTTAGTTTTTCATCCTCTTTCGAATGCAACCCGAACGAACAAAATCCGTCCACTAGAAGCCGAGATAGCAGCTAGCTCTCCCGGGGGGGTAGGGGTAGGGTGGGAAAAACTTGTCGACCTAACTTTTGACGAGAAAGACGATGGTAGCACTGGCGCATCGAAATTCGACACTTTGGAAAAAAATTTTCATTTTTACTGTAAACAGTCACTCTGACACTTAGGATTTTTTCAACCTTTCCTAAAATCTTGTAACCGCTCTAACTTTTGAACGGCTGATCGGATTGACTCGCGCCAAAAAATGTCATAGGTTAGTTTTTCATCCTCTTTCGAATGCAACCCGAACGAACAAAATCCGTCCACTAGAAGCCGAGATAGCAGCTAGCTCTCCCGGGGGGGTAGGGGTAGGGTGGGAAAAACTTGTCGACCTAACTTTTGACGAGGAAGACGATGGTAGCACTGGCGCATCGAAATTCGACACTTTGGATTTCCTCCCACCCTACCCCCCCCCCGGGGTGGAAAAACTTGTTGAGACCATTTTTGACGAGGAAGACGATGGACACCACGTCCACCAGGCCGGCACACCACGTCCACCAGGCCGGCACCCAAGCCCACCCGGGCGGCACAACACCCCAGGACAGGGAGGAGGAGGAGGAAGAGAGAAGGGGGTAGGGGTAGGGGGGGGGGTTGTGGTAGGGGTGGGGGGGGGTAGGGGGGTTGGGGTAGGGGTGGGGGGGTAGGGGTAGGGGGGTAGGGTGTGAAACGGCCGCCATCTTGTGCTATCTGGTGTTTGTCACTTGCTTACTACTGTTGGCTTTATTAAGTGTGCTACTCATTCTTTCAAAGAAATTTGTGTTTTGAAAGTTTTGTATAATTCGTATGTTCGGTCCAACCTGGACTACTGCTCACAAGTATGGTCTCCAAATGCAAAATGTGCTGTGAATAAGATTGAGCGCATTCAAAAAGCCTTCGTCAAGTTCTTATGTTTTCACACTCGCATCATGTACAAAAGTGATAACTACGCTGTATTATGCCATCATTTCCGCTTAACTACGCTCGCGGAGCGCAGGGAGATTTCAGACATTTTGCTATTTCACAAGATTGTCAATAGTGCAATCAGTTGCAATTATTTGACATCAGCTGTTTGTCTTAAAGTGCCTGGTCGTATTACCAGGAATACTGGTATTTTTACTTAAAAAAGAAAAAGTCGCTTACTCTTACGCAAACATGCTTTCTTCCCGAGGACATTTTTGAGTGTAAACAAATTCAAAGAAATTGACGTTTTCAGTGCATCTCTTTCTACAGTAAAATGGTTTCTGATAAAACATTTCACATAATTTTCTCGGTTCTTTTTATAAAGTATCTTTTTTTCTTATTGTAATGTATTTTAGGTAGGTACATTTACAGCATATCTGGCTTTTAATGTCTCACCTTTATTCTGGTAATCTGTTGTATTTCATTACTATTTGAAAAATGCTATGTATTTTACTACTATGTCTTTTATCAAGTATATTTGTTCATACTGTAATATGTTTCAGGTACGTGTACATTTTCAGTATCTGGTTTTCTATTGTCTCATTTTGATTCTGGTAATGTTGTAATCTGTATATCATTCGTATCTGATGACTGTAATTGGCATCCAGCTGTTGTCATCATTTTGAATAAATACAAATACAAATATACATTAACACCAGCCCGCAGTTAAGAGAATTGATTCGCGATCTCGAATAGCAACACACTTGGCTGACAGTGGATACGTCTTCGATTGGAAGGGGGCCAATCTGAATTATTGGCTGAATTCCTGCAGCCATAAAAGAGGTCGGGAATTCATTGAGGCTTTGCATTTATCGGACTCCTTAATAAATCGTAAAATCGAGATCGATGATATCTACTTACATCTCAGACAGCAGATATCTCGATTTTGAACTTCCATCATTTCTCTCATTTTAATTCCTTTTGCATCATCCCTTTAAATGATGACGGACTGTAGCTACAGTTTGAAAATTTCTACTTTTATCATTTTAACTTGTTTTGGTTAATAATAATACTTAAATTGTCCTGAAGCGCTTTTATTTCTAAAAATCATTTTACTCAAGATGCCTATCTTTACTATATATATATATATTGAAATAATTGAAGTGAAAACACATGGAATGCACAAGCGCTTTCTATATTCTTCAGGTGCAAAGTGAAACAAAAAGCAAGATCATCATAATTTCAAATATACATTCATCATAGATATGGATGTTGCAAGGTAATTTACATAGGAGGACATGCACATGTAATTATAATATATGATAATAATAATACTAATATATAATTATGATATAATAATATCTTATGTAAATTACCTTGCAACATCCATATCTATGATGAATGTATATTTGAAATTATGATGATCTTGCTTTTTGTTTCACTTTGCACCTGAAGAATATAGAAAGCGCTTGTGCATTCCATGTGTTTTCACTTCAATTATTTCAATATATCAAACCAATTACTGAGACTGAAAAATTTTTTTTACATATATATATACTCAATAGTATAAAAGAAAATCCAGAAATGGATGAAAATATAGAATAAATTAAATCCCACAAGTCATCAAGAAAAAAGCTTTGATTTCTTTCAGCGCCTGACCGGTTTCACTTGTTCCCTTTCATCCATCCCCAGAACCAAAAGTCGAGAGGATTCAAATCAGGTGAACGTGGAGGCCACTCTCGGTCACATCCTCGACTTATCACGCGATCACCAAATGTCTGGACGAGGAAGTTTCGTGTCTTTGTTGCAAAGGGGGGGGGGTGGCACCATCTTGCATAAATATACAGGAGCACAATTTGCGCAAGTTGAGGACGCACGTGCTCCTCAAGCATCTGGAGATAGGAATCAGCTGTCACTGTGTTGGAGAAGAAAAAAGGTCGTAGTCCAAACTTAGCAGAAAATTCCATCCAGACACATAACTTAGTTGAATGAAGGGATTTTGAGATGCATGTTGATGGCTTAACATCTGACCAGATACGGCAATTGTGCGTGTCAACGATCCCATCGAGTGAAAAATACGCCTCGTCAGACCAGACAATGTCATCGATTACATTCTGATTGTCGAGAAGCCAACTCGCTGACTCACAGCGCTTTGGCTTGTCGGCCGGCTCAAGTGCTTGCACGACTTGTAATTTGTACGGGTAAAGTTTTATTTCATGCCGAAGGATTTTATGGACACTAGTCTTTGAAATGACACCAACCTCTTCAGCCACTTTGCGAACTGACGTGACTCCTAGCTTTGATTTTGAACTAGTATCTTCGACGACGCGATTCACAATGGCAATTGTCATGTCATCCAATGTAGGACGGCTACTGCGAGGTTTATCATGAACGCTGCCAGTTTCTTCAAACTTTTTGATGATATTTGCAATCGATGTTGTTGTAAAAGGATCTTTGTGAATGCGTCTTTGAGTCTTAACATTCGAAGGGCAGCTGTAGCACTTCTATTGCATGCATAGAAGCACTGAACTATCTCTATCCGAGTCTGAAGATCCATTGTGAATAAGATAGGCAGCGATCGTACTACTTCACATTGAGATTTCGAACATAGGATGAGGAAACTCTATGATACAGACTTAAACTATTGGTTGACACACGCGTCTTTGTCATTGGTTAGCGAAAACATCACGTCATAGATATAGGATATGGCAATTCTATGCCATGAAAGCTGATTAATTTGACGTTCTCAATTGAAGATGATACGATATGAATCAATCAATGACTAAGCATGTCGTCATGGCTGGTGACGAAAGTTTCATAGAATTGAATAGGGGAAAATTTTGAGCTATGGCCCTAGGTAAGGTTAATTGACATAATTAACAGCACAGCTAATTCACTTAAACATTTACTGAAACTGAAATGAATTCACCAAAGCTTAAGAACTATAATTGCTATATTCATTACAAAAATGACTGCATGCAGAATGTAAAATTTAAGCAGTTAAATAATCGAATATTCATTTCTTATTGTTAGATTCGTAAATTCCCCTTCATGTTGCGTAATATAACAGGGTTTCTGACGTAAACGTTTATTGTTTACTCATGTAGATATTCAATTTAAAAGTCAAGGAATTTACGGACACCCTGTATATATATATATATATATATATATATATATATATATATATATATATACAGTCTCTCACAAATTATTAGTCACACCCTGACAAAAATGAATATTTTCCAAAAAACGATCGACTGCTTAAGTGGATTGCCTACATTTCTTGAAGTTATTTATATTTTTGATTCTTTTTACCATCCCAAAGTAGAAGAAGTTGCAAAACTATTACTTGTATTCCAAATCACATATTATGTTATTACCAAGGTATAACAAATTATTAGTCACAATAGCTTACCAAAATCTTCAAAAGTTCGTGTTACCTCCCTTCGCATCAATCACGGCTTGAATGCGCTCAGGCATTGTGAATATAAGGTTCTTGCACGTTTTTGCAATAGACTCATCTCGATACCAACGATGAAGTATGGCTGCAATCATTTGATTTCGGTTGGTGATGGTTTCACATCTTAAGCGCATCTTGATGATTGCCCATAAGGTTTCAATCGGATTTAAATCCGGGGAATTTTCCTGGCCATGGTAGTACCGTTACGTTGTTGTCTAAAAGAAACTTCTTGCACACTTTGGCAGTATGGCAAGGAGCACCATCCTGCATAAAAACTCCTTCACGGCGCGGAAACCAATCCCGCAGTTGGGGCAAGACCCGTGTTTGGAGAACCTGTAGATACTTTTGGGAGTTCATCATGCCCTCGACCACCGTCATTCGACCAACACCCTTGGCAGACATGATAGACCACACCATCACTTTAGGCGGATGCTTGACGGATTGGATGATTGCCCTTGGAGATCCAACCTTGTGCCAAGCTAGTGCTCTGTTCCCGTCATGGCACTCGAATGTGGATTCGTCCGAGAAGCAGACCTGTAATATAGAGGATCAATGATATGAGATCGAGTCATAATGAAACATTTGATGAGCTAATTCAGTTTCAGTTTCTTCTAATATTAATCTAGATAAAATCATTATAGAATATATAAAGGAAAAATGACTCCTACCTTTGACTAATTCGTCCACTGTCCAAGATGAGTGTTCGCGTGCCCAGGATAGCCTTTTTTGTCGCATCGACTTGGTAAGGCGCGGTTTCTTTGCCGGTCTGCAACTGCGATACCCATACTCCTTCAATCTTCTACGGATGGTCATATGAGAAACAGGAGATCCAGCCTCGGTCAATTCATTCGCAAGTTGGTAAGGTGATTTAAAAGAGTTCTTCAGGTGCTCTCTTTGGATAAATCTATCCGTTATTTTACTGGTCTTCTTTCTTCCACATTTCTGCACTCTACCGTTGACCACTGTTCGCCCATCCAACATTTTCTTTTTAATTCGTGCCACCGTTCGCATCGACACCATTTCCTGCTCACCTATTTCACGTGTTGTTAATGATTTGGCTTTGATTAGAGCAATAATAGCTTGTTTCTTCGTCCCGCTAACATCTGGTAACTTCCCCATGGTATTCACAATCGTTAATGTTAAAATGAAATCTCATCTGATGTCTATATGCAGAAAGTTGAAATTCAAATCGCGGCTAGACGTCTCGACATAGTTTGAATTTCAAATTCTTCGTGTCTCAGTCGATTGACCCAATTGTTTGGTGCATAACAAGTTCTTAAATGGCAAAGTCGTCTAAATCATAACAAAATCAACTAACAGTGACTAATAATTTGTGATAGTGCAAAAACGATAAATCTGTGTGACAAATGAACACCGACAAGCTAGTTGTTAAAATGATAATTAGTTTCGGAAGAAAAACGTGTTTCTGATAATAAGAATCCATCAAATATCCTGAATGTGCTATAGTGCTTTAAAAATTCGATTATTTATACATTTTTTAGAGTGTGACTAATAATTTGTGAGAGATTGTATATATATATCCGAAATAAAAATCCACGTAGAACGTAAAAGGAAAAACCAAAGAATTCTGCCCAAAGAATAATAATATTTATTTAAAAGATAAATCCATAAACGTTGAAAGTCAAGGAAAAGACGTAAGCTAATATTGAACGCCCTTTAGAAGCTTGGTTTATAGGTGAAACCGGTCGGGCATATCCATACGTGCTTTCCTTAACTTTCCACGCTTTTGGATTTTGGCATCTTCGATGTAAGAAATGTCAACAATGCTACATCGGAAGTACGGTTCGCCTTCTAAACATACGATTTAAGGAACATCTGCAATCATCGCAATCCTCTTTGTATAGACATAAAAGTATACGCGTATGTAAATGTGACTCTTTTGAGATCAACATCTTAAATATAGCGGAGGACGAGCTTAACTCGCGACTGAAGGAGGCGATGCTTATTCGCAAACACAAACCAACGATTAACAGTCGCATCGAGTGTGAAGGGTTTAAGAACTTTTTACTCATGTAAATCCTTCCTTATTCTTGAAGACCGTGGCATCAAGTTCAGCGTCAAATATTAAAATGGCAAGAATCAGTGGAAAAAAGAAGATAGCTTAAGCAAAACGTTTTGATATTCCAAGATTAATTTCCTCGAAACGACACAAGCATAAATGGAAATCATAGAAATAGACTTAATCCATACCTGTCTAACAGACAGAGTAACTTCAATAGGAACTTTGGCAGAAATAATTACAGAAATTATAATAGGAACAACTTTATACATGATAATTGGAGAGAGGATGATTTTTTCGAATGATTTAAATGTTAGCAATCCTTTTTTAGGAGAAGATAGGGTAGAAAAAGTATCACCGTTTTAAATTTTACAAGTTTTTTCATTTAGATGCAAACGCTAGAACTCTGTTATCTAGAGGTTGGAAGTTTACTCCTACTCATCGCGTAAACCTCGAAGATTTGGAAACAGACGCTCTCGAATTTTGTAGAAAAATTCGTCTTCATGATTATTTCCCTCAAGATAGAAATATTTCTGAGCAAGAAAATCCTTCTGGCCTCAATTTAAATTGAAATAAATCGTATTCTACCCCTTCTAAAGGCTTGAATTCAGACGCTGACGGTGTAATTAATCTGATTAATAAACAGGTAGCTAATTGTTCATCTCAACATACCGGTAATAGTGGGCATCGGGTCAACAATATTTCATTAAAGGAACGCCGTACTCTCGCAAAGTTAAATGAGAAAAAGAGAAATCGCAAAGAGAAATCGAGATTGTACAATGGACTCAAGCAGACAAAGGTGACTTGATAGTCATTTTAGATTGCGAATTCAACAGCAATAGACTTAAAGATGAGCAACTAAATGATGAACAGACTTATAAAAAGATAGATAAATATAATTGCAGTACAACGATGAATGAGATAAATGCCTGTACAATGATTACAAATCAATGTTAACTGTTGAAGAATTTAATTATCATGCTAAATTTGAATATAGCATACCTAAATTTCATAGACTTCTTAAACTGCGTAAACACTCGTACTTAAAATGAATTAGTAATAGATAATTACGGCTATTGCAAAATGAGTCTTCCTCATCACTTAAAATTTCGGCCAAGAAAATACTAGTCAACAAAAAGAAAATTTTTTCTGCTACTGAAATGAAGACATGTCCACAAACCTAATTGTGTGGTGCTGGTTTCGAATTTTTTATCATTTTTCCACTACACGTTCAGATTTTTATTTACAGGGTATTCGAAAAAGCATCACAAATGCATATTAGGCCTTCTAATAATACCTAGCTTTTTGCTTGTCTGCGATAGAGAAACTCCATAAAACTCAATTTAGGATACTATTTTCTAATATTTACACAATGACATTAATTATATTCATATTTTTCATTTTTATTGTCCTGTATCGGTAAATTTCGCACCGAGACCAGAGCATTGGTTGCCATGTATAGATGTTCATCCAAAGACATATATATCTTGACATGCAATGGGTTGTTTGATCGATCATTGTGCACTGAGACATTCTATGAATGGCTAGATCTCTTTGCATCCGTTGCAAATAACAACCCACTGTTTGTCACGCTTTAAAAGCTCGGAGTCCTCTGTTAGTGAACCTGTTGGTGCAAGTGCATTCGAAAGGGACGATGAATACTTCCCAGGTCAGTCCCACGAGAAAATTCCACAACCAATGAATCAGGAGCCGTTGAATGACCTTGTTAGAGACCTCAGACTATCCGAAGATAATGTTGAGCTTCTCGCTTCGAGACTCCAGCAATTCAATCTGCTTGATAAAGACACAAAAGTTAATGTTTTTCGTGAACGTCACCTGGTATTTGCAAACTTCTGCAAGATCCACGATGGTATGTGCTATTCCAATAACACGACGCGTTTAATGGAAGAATTACAATACCATCACGATACTCAGGAATGGAGACTGTTTATCGACTCTCTTAAAACCAGTCTTAAAGCAGTTTTGTTCCACCATGGGAATCAGAAAATTTAAATCCCAGTTGGTCACGCCTTTGGATACAAAGAAAACTGCGAGTCAATGCGAACCATTCTTCAACTGATTCGATATAATGATTACAAGTGGAAAATATGTGGTGACCTTAAAGTTATTGCACTGCTTCTCGGGTTGCAGATACAGTAGGCTTTACAAGGCATATGTGATTTTTGTACTTGTGGAAGAGTCGAGATCATACAAACCACTTCCATTTGAGAAACTGGCCTTCACGTCCCCCAGCTGTAACAGGAAGATTGAATGTTCTTCACATTCAGTTGGTTGACCCTCAAGATGTTTATCTTTCCCATTTGCACATAAAGTTGGGTCTTATGAAAAATTTTGTTAAAGCAATGAACAAAGAAGGCGATGGCTAATGCATACCTACGAGAAAAGTTTGATTTTATTTGATTGATTTATTGAAAAATTTGATCTATTATACAGTAGACCTGCTCTGTTTTTGTTTATCTCATTTATACAAATGCTGCCTTTTGAATCAACCTGACTCTGTTAAAAAAACAGAAAATATAAACCCTATGCGAATAACACGGAAATTGTAAGGAAACAGCGAAACTTTTGGAATACCCTGTAACTGAAAATCACGACGCGTAGGACAAAAATAGGTATGAAATTCGTAATCAGCACTACGAATTTAGGTAGACATATTTCTCCTCCTGTAGCAAAATCTTTGTTGAACAGTGTAATCAGTAATCGCTTTGCACCTACTAGTCACCTCAGTGCCCTTCTGGACGAAGTTCTTAAGCCACTGGTTGTTAATTTATCTTGTTACTCACAGATACATTTCACTTCATAGAAACACTGCCAAAAGAATATTCAGATAATTGCTGCTTCCACCTCAATACCTCATGACTTAGGTCTACAATCCATTTGATTTTGGTTAGATAAATGCACAGAACTTATGCCATAACGATTCGATCACCGTTTCATTCTGCAAGGTATTGAGTTTATTCTACATAGCAACTACTTCACCTTTGAAAATATGTATTACTTGCAGCTCTCAGGAACAGCCATGGGCACTCGGGTCGCCCCCACATATGCAAATTTAGTGATGCGGTTTATAGAAAATAAAATGTAGCCAAAAAACCATATTATAAAATATTATTCTTTGCACTTCGAGTGTTTCTTATTGGTTGTATATACATATATATAAATATATAAATGAAGGTCTGAAATAGCGAATGTAGCCCTCAGTCTGTTTGGGTGCGAATGAAAAACCAATTGGCCCGAATGCATTTATAAGTGGTCTTGTGAACATTTTCACATGTTTCTCTTGAGAATTGAAATAACAGATAAAATCATTTGGGGTTCATGTTCGCTGGGGATAAACAAAATTCGTTAAACAACGGACTTCTGGAGGCAGAAGGCGTATGATACAACTCTACTTACCTGCAATCAATTCCAGTGAGACAATGACTCGATTCCCTAACAATATTATTATGCTTTTAATTTCGAAGAGTTCCTTGACCAGACTGCATACCCTCTCCAATATTTTAGTCAGATTTAACAGTAATCAAGCAATCAATAAATTGAAAAATTTGATGACAGCAATCAATTAAGTGTATAGTCAATTAGCATCATTTGCATTGGCTAATTATTGATTTTGAAACTTTTTTGCTTTAATACTTCACTTCAACGAAGTCCACATACTTTTACAAGTCGCACAACAATAACTTATCTAACTGAATAGTGACTTGAGTAGCCCTGTTACATGGAATACAAGTAGTGAAAACTGTGCCCTACTTGCCACGGATAGGTACATGGATAGGTACATGTAAAGTTTAGTGTTATCAATAGGTACATGGATAGGTACATGTTAAGTTTAGTGTTATCAATAGGAACATGGATAGGTACATGGATAGGTACATGTATACTTTAGTTATCGATAGGCACATGGATAGGTACATGTATAATTCAGTGTTATGAATAAGAACTTGTATGAGATCTGTTTTACTGGATAGGTACATGTGTTTGGTACACTGTGTTTCGGAACGTCTATGATCGAACTTGTGTGGTTTGGTTCTGAGCACTTGGGTACGTACCGATAGACGTCCGTTGTTTGATTTTGAATGGGTTTGCTCAATTGCGACTATTGTGACTATTGCAACCATTGTAATCAAGATGACACATTGATTTTCCTTTTACGTAGACAAACTATGCTATAAATATGAGATAGTTTTTGATGGCATACATAATGATGACTAGTATCCCAACGTCGTGGGTTGTCGCAAGAGACCTTGGATATTCGTTCAAAGCCATAGAAACTGTAACAAATCTCAGTGAAAATATCAACGCTGGTGATTTAGTTGATCGACTAATGGATCTAGATGAGCATGCTATGAATCACAATTTGGATCGTAGGTGGATAGAGGATTTCTCCATGCTACACTGCAATGATAGTGAAATTAGGAGGATCAAATTGGAACGATATGGAAAGAAGGAGACATCTGACAGTGTTTTAATAAAAAGTTCTTCCAATAAAAGTGACTTCAGAAGGAAATTAGAACAAGAGACATTTAAATTATTATGTGAACGGAACTGCGTTAAATGTTTTAAACAGGAACGATCCCTTCTCTTTTTGCCATGTTGTCATAGCGTTATGTGTTCTACATGTTATGTACCCTTTGAAACTTCATCTTGTCCCCTTTGCGATGAAGAAATATCTTCAACAGTCACTGTATATCGTACATGATGAGTCATCATGCAGGTCTGTGATTGGTCACTATTGTGTCTTTGTGTGACTTTTCTATATAAGGAGGACATTGTACCGTTCTATTTCAAGCATAATCTGAGGCTAATACAATGTCAATCAGCATGTCGTTCACTACCAACATTCCCATTTCAATAATTTACCGAAGTCAACTCTTCACGGGCAATATATTTTATTCTGCCGTGAATATAACTGGCTATAAAGCGGATTTGGTGGATCTGATGGAGGAAATAGTGAAGTATTTCCGCTGCGGAGAGGACGTTGTGGTGCAGAGAATGTTGATGAGAGTCGTGAACAACGCTCTTACACGAGTTGCAAGATTCTGGCTCAACGAAGTATTTCGCCCACTATCTCAAACGGAGATTGTACCGGAATACTCTCGCTGTTGGTGCAGCAGTATCCAACGGAAACTCAACACATGTCTCCATGACATTATCACCTCCAGCTACTATGATGAGAAGGGTGAGAAGTGCAAACTGGACTTGTTCAGTGGACCGCCATCAGTAAGCATCAATGTGGCTGCTCAAGGACATTCTGAGGTGATCAGTTTGCGGGGATACTATGCCAATATTTTAAAGACTTTCCATTTAAAGCCTTGCTGTATGTGCTGTCCTATTTCAAAACATCTAATGAAAGACATTGAGCAGCTCATAACTGCTACAAATGAGACTCTAGCCGATGTGAGTGTATATCAGTTTCCCTCTACAACTTGCTAAGTGTTTTATGTAATTTTATACGTACCAGCAACAAACTCTGTGTGAATGCTTGTAAACTTTTGTATATAATGTTGTAAGTACTAAGCAAAAATTGTAATTGTATTATCTATTTCCATATTAGAATAAAAATGTCTGTAAAACGGAAGGCATCTTCTCGTCAATCGAAACGGTCCTTCAAACCTTCAAGTCAGTTTAAAAAGGCGTTGCGAAAGTTAAACAGGATACATGATAATAAGAAGAAGTGTAAATTGATTCAAAATTCAAGTGATGATTTCATTCGTGATTTAGCTTTTGCAATACACAAATGTCTACCTATTTACAAGCCTCTGTTGAATGCTGGCTCTTTGAATAGCATAAAAAAGTTTTCAAATCCAAGGAGTAGTGATAAGAAAAGGCGAAACTTAATTCAGCGCGGTGGTGGTGGGTTTCTAAGTATGTTAAATGATATTGGAAACAGTATTAATGGTGTTATCAATAGTCCGCTTGGAAGGATTGCAGCAACTGCTGCAATGTTAATATAAGGTTAGCGAATCATAAAGTGACACGTCATCACTTTGATTGATGAGTCATATATAGGTGTATATAAGGAAGACGCTTTAATGATATTTTACCACTTTCAAGTGACAATTCATTTGCGCTGGTTGAAAGCTCCGAATTAGTACTTGTTGAAACATGACTCAGAAAATGTATACAATCAGAGAGGAAGGTGACGCTTTTGAGCAAGATCTCTTGAAGCTTCGTCCGACACGAAAGGTGCAAGGGATTGGAAATACGTTCTACTTTCAAACCTTGAATTATGGTGATGATGGCTTTTATCTTCAAGTTCCATTCTTCCACAGTAATGGTATGTCTACATCAGGGTATAGCAATATGAGACAAATGCGAGTGACTTTTCCAAAATGGCAACAGGTGATTCTTAAAACTATTGACTCTTTCGCGAAAGAATGTGTTGAGCTGCCTGAAATTGCTCCCACTCATTGGAGAAAGGCATTAGAGGAAGGAGTTGGTTATAAGGAATTGCCGGAATTCGATACACTGTTTTTAAAACTATCTGATCATTTTCAAGCATTCGATCTCTTTACAAACGCGATGGAATGTGAGGATCTCAAACGGGGCCGCTATATGGGCTTAGTTCACGTTACCGGACTTTATATTGGCTCACATGGTTCGACTGGTAAAGTCGCATCTTTACAAATGAAGGTTCTTCAACTAGTCTATGAACCACTACCAATTGATAAATGTTTAATTAACATTGATAAGACTGCTTCAAGTGATGGGAAGGAAGAGAGCAAAAAGCGAGGTCGGAAATCTAAAGATGGGAATCCTAAATTGAAGTTGAAGCGCCAAGATGCTGACTTGAAAACTTTCTATAATCCTAATTGTGATGAGGAAACACAAATGTTTTAATTTGTAAATGTTTTAATTTGTAAATGTAACTTGAAAGTTTCTATTCTGAATGTAAATAAACTTGATCTGGAACATGTGTCTGTTTTGTTGTTCTAAGCAAAATTAGCGGGATGATGAGTTTAATGTTAATGGAATTATAAGATGACAGATTTTCGTCTATTCACTGATCGCACAATGTGTGTCGCTGGACCAAGTCAGTCCGGTAAAACTACATTTGTAACTGAATTGCTACAATATAGAAATGAAATGTTTAACAAGGAAATTAAGAGAGTCAAATGGTATTATGGAATATTTCAACCACAACTACATTCTGCACTTCGCCAGAAAGGTTATGAGGTGAAGCAAGGGTTGCCATCAACTGAGGATATCAAAGCAGGTGACTTACTAGTATTAGATGATCTATTACGAGAAAGCAAATCTTCAAAGGATGTAACTGAAATGTTCATTCAAACTGCACATCATAGGGAAGCTTTTATTATCTACATCACCCAAAACATCTTCGATGGAGGGAAAGAGCAAAGAACTAGAAGTTTGAATACACATTATTTGGCAATATTTAAAAATCCAAGAGATAGCAGTCAGATACATCATCTCAGTAGACAGATATTACCTCAACAACCTAAAGTACTTTCAAAAATATATGAAGATGTAACAAAGAAACCACATGGTTATCTATTTATTGATCTAACCCAGGAATGTCCGGAACGACTTCGATTTCGAACAAATATCATACCTAATTCCGCTGAACCAATGACAGTTTTCTCGGTTCACAGTTAGTTTTAAGCAATGTACTTTGTTGCCTTATTATTTTCAAACATGTCATATTCAAAGATGGTAGTCATTCCTCAAGAGGAGTATGTACAATTGACTACATTACAAAGTGCACAGGAAGTCAAAAATATAGATCAACCTATTACGAATCAACTTAAGGAACTAACACAAAAGGATATGGAAATTCAGAAGATTAAGGATCCCTATCGACGAATGCAGTTAGCAGCTGAAAACATTGACGAGAGGCGACAGATTCGTGACAAGTTGCGACGATTTATAACCTTGTCAACACCTCGACCATATCGTGTGCGCGCTGAGCGATTATTTGACTTCATTGATCCACATGTGAAGTTCAATGAGAGAGGGGAGATAATAGATGAAACAACTGGTGATGTTATTAGAAATAGTCACATAGATGACCTTCTACAATATGCTGTCAGAGATGTAAGGCGAAAACTAGGTGCACCACAAGGGTGGACATATTTTCAGAAAATTTTATCTGATCAAAATGTACCTCACAATATTATTGGAGGACCGACTGTGAATGAATTGGATAAGGGTCACTTACAAGATGGATCAAAGAGTAAAACACCCACGATGGCGGTCAAGCGAGAGCTTGCAGATCCCGATGATCTGCAACCAAAAAGAGCTACTAGGCGCTCAATGCGTGTTGCGAAGGAGTATAGTAAATATTAAGCAAATATGAATTAAGCCTTACCTCTCTCATATCATGTCGTTACAAAAATTTTGCTGTTGTTTGAAATCTGCGCTCGAAGGCAAAGGAGAAGAGGGCATAGAGGTTGATATCAATTGTGTTAGCAGTTGCTGTGCGAGTAATACGCGTGCAAATCAGAACAAAGACGATGAGTACAGCAGTGAAACTCAGAAAGATTTATTACGACTTAAATCATCCCGCAAGTTTCAGTCGTCCGGAGGTTCTAGCTCGTGCAGCAGGTGTGGGAATAGAGAAAGTCAAGAAGTGGTTGAGGAGTCAACCGACTTACACTCTTCACAAAAATGCGAGAAAGCGGTTTCCAACAAGAAAATATGTTGTTAACAATATAGATAGTCAATGGCAAGCGGACTTGGCTGACATGCAACAGATATCACAGTACAATGATGGCTATAAATACATCTTAACCGTAATAGATATTTTATCTCGCTATGCTTGGGCACGTGCGCTGAAATCTAAACGAGGACCAGAAGTTGAAGCGGCTTTTCGGAGCATTTTCGATGAGGGGCGTGTTCCGCAAAGAATACAGACCGATCAAGGGAAGGAATTCGAAAACTCTCATGTTCGAAGTCTCCTTAAAAGTCATAATGTGGAATTGTTTAGTGTCAAAAGTGCTTATAAAGCTGCCATGGTTGAGAGGTTCAATCGCACACTGAAGACAAAAATATGGCGCTATTTCACTGCAAAAAATACACATGTTTGGGTAGGTGAGCTGCAGAAATTTGTTAAGAATTACAATGAAAGCTACCATCGAATCATTAAGATGAAACCAGTTGATGTTACCCCAGATAATGCGATGGATGTATGGCTTCGATTGTATGATAAGAAAGCGAAAAACATTTCCAATGAAAAGAAAATAAATGTTGGTGATAGAGTTCGGATTTCAAAGGTCAAGTCTACATTTGAGAAGGGGTATCTACCTAATTGGACTGAAGAAGAGTTTTTTGTGGATGAAGTAAATACAAAATTTAGGCCCACCATGTATAAATTAATAGATTACCATGGCAATCCAATTGAAGGAAAATTTTACTCTTATGAATTGCAAGTAGTAGACAGAAGTGAAGAGGTGTATATGATTGATAAAATAATTAGGAGGAAAGGTCATGGCAATCAAAGGAAATATCTAGTTAAATGGAAAGGATATCCTGATTCATTCAATAGCTGGATAACGCACCAGGATCTACAAAATGTGGAGATGGGAGACACTCGTAACTTTTAAGCTAATATAGCATGTGACTTCTTCCATATATGACTTTAACATGTCTACTAACTTCAATATCATTCTTCCAAGCAATAGCAACCCCAAGATATTCCCAAGTAACAAACCATCTCTATACTCTGTTGAATTCGCTAATCCAATTACTCTGCATGGACCCCATGAAGTTGCTCTAACTGAAATTACTTATTACAACGATATCAGTTTGCTAAAGAACAACTATTTTGAATTACATAAAGAAGTGCGAGAGAAGGATGATTGCTTTCGCATATTTCAAAATAGTCTACATGGTACATGGGCTTTTCATCATCTAACTTTACATCCTTTTTCAACATCTTTACCATCTGTTCAAAACATGATTAAAATTCAAAAGGCATTTGCAACGTCAACTTTTGATTCTAAGGTTCCCACAATGAGCTTGCAAGATACAGAAAAGGAAATCGGTAGAATGTTTGAACGAATAAATGATCTCTTCAAGCTGACTTTGAATAAATTCTACAAACCAGTCATAAAGGGGTCAACAAAATTGATGAAGGAAGGGAAGCATGTTCTTCTTGTATTAGGTAAGGATTTGAGTCATACTTTTGGGTATTCCAGAACAACTTTCTCATCAAGGTATTGGTACAATGGACGTGGGTGGAATTCGGAGAGGAAAGTCACTGATTTTCAATGTAGAATTGTGCCATTGTATGCATTACAAAAGAGGAGCATCCGAGTAAAAAATAAATTTGAGGTCATTAGAAGTGTTGAAGACTTTGCAAGAAAGTTTCAAGGATCAGTGCCAGAAACGTTAATGACTTGTGAATATAAGAAAGAGAAAGTAACTTTATTTACTGTTGAAAAGGAGGTAGAATTTATTGTTTTTACTAAAAAGACACCATTGGAAAAGTCTGAGTCCGCTGTTATTGAATTTGGATCTGAAATGATTGGGATGTTTAAGGGCCTTGAAAGCGCACCTTGGTTGACAGAATTAAATGATACATTCAAGGTTCAATTGTCCTCTTCTAAACTCAAAGCATCAACAAATGCTTCATGGGATATCCACGTATACAGCGAAGACATATCGGGTGATGAATTGTCTACTTCCAGTGAACTTGTAAAAAGAGTTAATTTGAACATTGAAAGCTTGAAAACGCCATCTGAATTGTGTACAAAGTTAAATGAGTTTGGTGTAGATTACCTTGATGCAGATGAATATCACTTTTCTTATGACCCACATAAGAAACGCATGATTCTAAAGGTAGGGAAGAACTCTCTTATCAAGCTGGATAGCGTGTTAACGACCACATTGGGATTCTCAAAATCAACTATTTATGAAGGTACATCAATAGGCGATACAACCCCATCACTAGAGCGTGATATAAGTAACTTATACGTCTATTGTAACATTATTGAATATACAAGGGTTGGCGACATTGAGGCCCCACTTCTGCGCACATTTCCTCTCTCATCCGTAAGGAAGCAACTAATCAATCGAGAATTTTTTAATACAATGTATCTACCAATCAGCCGAAATTTCATCAATAGAATTGACATATCAATTCATGATGACGCAGGAGAAGTAGTACCGTTCTGTGGTGGTGTTACTGTTTTGACCCTACATATTAGGTCACGAGAATAAGGCTTTACGCTATTGTGACTTCCATAGTTATTCAATAGTCATAATGACAGGCATTTACAGTAGACCATCATATCAGAGCGGTTATCCCGTGTTTGTTGGAGGTAGACGACAAGTTGGAGGAGGCATATTTGGTGCACTAAGACGTATGGTTCTTCCAACACTCAAAAAGTATGGCGTACCAATCATGAAGCGTGTTGGAAGCAGGGCTTTAGATTTTGGTGCAAATGTTGCAGCTGATGCGCTTCAAGGTGAGGATATCGGTGAATCTATGAAAATGCGCGCGCAGCAATCTGCCATAGACGCATTAGATGATTTAACAAAGACGAGACGTACAGTTCGGAAGAAACGTAGGAAGTCAAGACAAGTTGGATCAGGCCGAGTTACTAAGCAAAGACGCAGGAAAAGTAAAAAGCCGACTAGAGCAGCACGTTCTAAATCTAGACGTCGAGTGAAAACAAGAAAGCGCAAACGAAATTCCACAGCTACTAGAAACAAGTCAAAACGAAGGAAGACAACATATTTGTAGAGCTAATACGATGCAGAGTATCAATTCGGCTTTGTGTTTCTTCGATTCTCCCCCTCATCAGACAGACATCATCTCCTCAACAATTGTAGACATAGTCCCCACAACAAATATCGATGGTAACCAGCAGCCTATTCAGTTTGATATACCTGCCAATCCTCAAGATTATATTGACTGTCAATCCATTGATTTAGAGTTGTGTATACAAATTAAGAAGACTGATGGTACAAATATCGATTCATCCAAGGATAAAGTGGGATTAGCAAATCTTCCTATTGCCAGTCTGTTCTCAGATGTGTATCTAATATTGAATGACAAACAGATTGAAGGAGGGGATCGAGCATATCCATATGGAGCATATATACATACAATGACTCAATTTCAAAAGCAAGCTAAACAGTCACACTTGCAAGTTTCTGGGTGGTATGATGATCAGCAAGGGAAATTTGATGATGTCTCAAATGCAGGGTTGAAAAGACGAATGGATTTAACAGCGGATTCAAAGGAATTATACTTGAAAGGACCCGTCTATCTTGATTTCCTTCGTCAATCTAGATATCTGCTATCACAGGTTAAAATGCAAATAAAATTTATTCGTGCAAATCCTGAGTTCGCGTTAATGGCTTTTGGAGCTACAAACTATCAAGTTAACATAAGTAATGCCGTGCTCAATGTAAGGCGAGTAACAATGAACCCGTCAGTCATCAACGAGCATGCGACAGGATTGAGGAAAAACAATGCAATATATCCAGTTAATCACAGTGTGTTGACAAACTTCACAATTGGTGCGGGATCATCCTCACATGCCTACCCAAATCTTTTTCCCACTGCAATGCCAAAGGCGGTGTATATCACATTTGTGGAAAATGAGGCATTCATTGGTGCTTTTGAAAAGAATCCATTCAATTTCCAACACTTTAATGTTAGCAAACTAGCACTCTATCAGGATGGGAAATTTGTATCTTGCAAAGCATATGAGCCTAATTTCAAAGATGGCAAATTCGCACGTGAATATGGTTCTATTTTCACCGCCCTCAACATGTTTAATACAGACGATTCAAATGGAATTACAATGGATATGTACAAGAATGGCTACTTCTTCATTATGTACAACCTCACAGCAGATGCAGATCTAGGTGGTGAAAGCGTAGGAGTTACAAAGCCTGGAAATCTACGACTGGAGGTATCATTTGAGTCACCTTTGAAGAAAACAATTACTTGTCTCATTTATGCTATCTATGATAGCAAAGTTGAGATAACAAGAATGAGAGACGTGACTGTCAGCTATCAGAGATGAGTAACTTAAGCAACATAGAAATCTTGAGGAAAATGAGGAAAGCTCATCCCTACTCCAAGACAATATTTCTCAATGTCTTTTCTAGAGATAATTTACCTGATTCAATTCCTTTCTATCCTTGTTCACTTATCATCAATACGGATACCAACAATCTTCCCGGAAAACATTGGATTGCTGTATACATCAATCGTTATAAAGTTGCCGAATATTTTGACTCTCTTAATCAACCTCGTTTACATGATATCGCATTATGGATGAACAGGTTTTCCTGGACTGTTAGGAAAGTGACATCGTTCCCACTTCAAAGTAATACATCTCTAATGTGCGGTGGCTATGTACTCTATTTTGTCAACGAGAGACCATTGAAAAATAACTGTAAAAGTGCTTTAGAACTATTTTCAAAAAACTGTGATAAAAATGATGTAATTCTTACTAAATATGTTGAAACAGTTTTGAAATAAAGTTTTATGTTGTATCATTAACTTGCTCTCTTTTTTTCCAAAACAAGGGTTTATAAGGAAAACAAAAAACATGCTCATATTTCATTATCTATTCACATATATACAAAAAAACATGTTCACATTTCATTATCTATCCACATATATACAAAATCTACAATTTGGTTTTCATGAAACATTTTTTCAAATCACATATGATGGGAGGCACATCACTTATGTCTTTAATGCCGGTTATCACAATCTTTCCATTATGGAACACATGAACATGATATGGATGCCAGTTAGTCAATTGAGCTGCTGGAAATAACTCCACTTCATAAGTTAGATTATGTGATGATGTAACTTTACGGAAATCATAGTGATAGTGTAATTCACATAACACGGTCATTGTCTTCACTTTCCAATCAGATAATGAATCACCAAGTAAATGTTCCAAAGTTAAGTGTAAATATGAGAGATCACCCTCCATGACCCTTCCAATACATTGGATTGTTCCATTTGGAAAGAATAGGATAGTGAGAGATCTATCCTTCCTCTGAATCCTCCATGTTAACATTGAGGGTCTTCCAAGATGTAAGCTCGTTGTCGGCTTCAATTTGCGTTTTATCAGTAACCATTGTTTTCGGTTGGGTATATTCCTCTCGATCTCTTGTAGATTGAGTTTTGACTTTGCTTTTGTAGTTAACATCCGATTTACAACTTCCAACCGTTTGATGTCCTCCATCTTTAATGAATGACGTTATCTGTGGTAGTATCTCCCTTGTAAAGGTTTCCCATGTGACGTCACTGAAACGAAAAAATCGATATTCAACATCTTCACGTTTTGGTGAACAGACGTATAGTTTGACTGATGAATCACACTTTATCCATACCTTGTCATCGAGAGGAATCTTGATCCGAGTCTTATGGTTGTCAATGAGATCCACAAAGTCTTTCAGTGAAGGCAATGAGTCAATACTAATGCAAACGCCACGATGTTTTCGATCACTATTTGCTATTGAATGACGAAATGCTATTCTTTTAGAATTTGTTATGTGAACGTTTTGAACGTCACTAAGTTTCCATGTTCTAATGTAATGAGGCATGTTCCGAAAGCTATGTTTCAAATTTAAGTTTAATGTTTGCCTAAAGTTTGTTATTTTATTAGCTCAACATATCGGAATGATGTTGAGTACAAATTCTTCACATATTCATTCACATTAGGACTACCTATTTATTAGTAATCATTTCTACATATCGGAAAGATGTAGAAATTTCAATTTTAGTAAGACTACTTATGTATTAGTAAGTGTTGCTACATGTCGGAAGATGTAGCAATCGCAAGATCTATTACAAGTGGAATATTATATTGTTTTTATTTAGACTTATTCTACATCACCTGTGACAGGAAGGCATCTCCTTCTCTTCGACGGTGGGGGAAGACCTAGGCTATAGTGTCCATATGGTAATGATAAATTTTTATCCAGCCAACAGCGCTTATCCTCCCAAAGTGAAAGACCTCGCTTCCTAAATGATTTTGTGCTAACTATGTGATTTTTTGAATTTATAATTGTCATATCTTCAGTTGTATCATTCTCACTATAATAGACACTCCTATAGTCATCATGTTTCAATTTTTTAACTGCTGCTCTCTGAATTCCTTTTGCACGTTTGATGCTATGATTCGTAGAGTCTAGATATTTCATGGAATACATTTTCGGTTTTAGTAGGATCATTTCCTCAAGCAACTTTCCAGCACACTCATCCTTAAAACAACCTAATCTAGCTTTGTTTGTAGTTGAGTATAGTCGGTGATGACTGTCATAGTTTGAAGAGTCAAACTTTTCACCGAAGTATAGAAGTATATCTTCCAGACGGACAGATGGTGATGTGTATAAACATAGGAAGAAACTGTCGGTATCACCTCCACAAAGCCGCGTTCTATTTATCAGTGGACACCCTTTTAGATCATTGTAATATAATTGATACATTTCCAACTTACTATAGTCAAGTACTGCTTGACCAACATATATTAATTTATTTAAAACTATTGAAGGTTTGTACATTTCCATACCAACCAGATCTTCATCAAATATTTTGTGTTGAACATAGAGAGGATGATTTGACAATTTCAGTAGTTGTTTCTCATTGTTGACTAGTTTAAATTTTTTCCTTCTCCTTACATTTTCCATTGTTTTACCATATAAAGAATTATTTTTCAATTTGTAGAATGACTTTTCGAAGTCAGTGTTTGATTGAGCCCTCTTTTGAGAGTTCATATCAATGTATGTTTTTAACCAAGGCTTTTGTGTGAATTTTATGCCACTATGAATCTTCTTGATTCTCATGCCCATGGTCAAGTAAAATTTTAAAATTGAGT
Organism: Prostheceraeus crozeri; assembly: GCA_907163375.1. Classification (NCBI taxonomy): domain Eukaryota; kingdom Metazoa; phylum Platyhelminthes; order Polycladida; family Euryleptidae; genus Prostheceraeus; species Prostheceraeus crozeri. The sequence continues at coordinate 26,332 of CAJQUW010015577.1, read as the reverse complement.
AGTGGACTACATAATTTTCCCTATCAAATTGATGGAGCAGAAGTTTCTTGATAGAAGAAAAATGTGTATTTGGTCTTACTTTTTCATATAGATTTTTCATATAGTGTGAAAACATTCTCTTTTCAATCATCTGCATTTCTGGAGCTAATGGGAAATCGGCAGTGTCATCATGAATGGCTGCAGGATACTCTAAATCTAAATCAAAAATGTAGCCGATTTCACCATCATCATCTATATTTTGAACATTTTCTTCATTTAAAAAATTATCTAATTCACTTTCATTCAACCATTTGAAATTTGAGTGGGGTAGATTCCTACTGAGTGAAGAACCGTAAAGGTTATTAACATCTAAGTAGGTCAAATGTCGACTTTCATGTATATTATTTCCTAATTCTTCAATGCGTGCACGCGCTCGGTGAATGTTGGTGAAAGTCATACCCCCTCTAATTCCTCGTTCAAATAGATTGTACATATTTTCATCTTGTATGTAGTGTGGGGGATCATTGGAAGAGAAATTTAGTGCTGAGGTAAAGCTAAGATGTGGGAGACTGACAAAATGTACAGGGTCGACTTCATCCTCACGTTGACTCAATGCTCTAAACACTTCAAATATGTCTGCCAACAATAAAACATCTAACTTCAGATATGCCAGCATGTAATCACCAAATGTGCTACAATTAAATTCAATCCACGCCTTGTTAGCGTGTTCATATTCACTATCGGAACAGTGCTCACGAGTAAGATCATTATAGAATTCAAATTGTGGTGGTAGACAGTCTTCCGTCAACGTGTTTAAGTTTTTGAAGTATGAATATGGAAACACTCCCTTCTGATATAAAACATTATCACTTAATTGTGGAAATTCTACCCTTAATGTCTCTACATGCTCATACGTTTGCAAACCCTTGGCTAATTCACTCAAGGATGCACTTAGAAATTGATATGAGTCTAAGAATTTTAGTTTAAAGTATACTGTCTTCCCTTTGTATTCATTTACAGGGACACTGGCGGATAAAGTTATATATTTTTCAGCAGTTGCTGCTACAACATCTAATTTCCAAGACTTCATTCTTCCAATCGCTTTATAGCAAACGATGTGGCTATCATAATTTTTAAAATTGTGGAAAAATATGGGGAGCTCCCGTCTGTTAAGTCTTAACCGGAGATTGCATTTCCTACATAATGTTTGCCTATATCGTCCGGTGATATGATCATGATCACGAACTTTTATGACTTCATCGCTGAATTTTGATTTACATTTGTTGCAACATTCTGCATTCTCATGGCGTGCTTTTTCATCCGCTGACAGTGACATTGGCTGCCTAGTTGTTGCACATTGGTTGTCATATAAGTCTTGGGCTACAGTTTCTAAGTGGTGCAAGAAACCAATAATGCAATTTTCACCTTCAAAGAGGTAATACTTGTTTTCAAATTTTGATTGAAGGGCATTATGCCAGACATGATAAGCTCCAATAGCCGCAGGTTTATGTATTTTATTATCAATGTAGCACTCTATATCTGCATAAATTACTAAAGGAGGACTTAGTTGATATTCCATGCTACTTGTTAGTACTTTTAGATCTGTCGGCATTTTTTCTATTTGTGCTTTTCCTCGAATGCAAAACTGGAAATGTCGTTCTAGTGTTGTCTTATATGTGAATGACTGAGTGCATCTTTCGCAGAAGTATTTATGTCTTTTTAAAGTTCTCCTATACAATCTTGACAGCTTTGGAATTCCACAATAGTGTGCTGCTCCATTGTTTAGAATTAGCAAAATATTAACCGTTTGCCTACCAGTAAAGTTACTATTGTAACGAACACCTTTGAGTCCATTTTCATAAAAGTGAATGTTAATTTTAATATCATTATTTTTCTCAAATTTTGGAATATCTTTGATTGATACTGGTGTGGAAATGCCTTCCATATTTAGCTCAGATGTCCACTCACTATATGATTTTACTTCATTCCTTGAATAAGGTACTTCATTATAATGCAATATTGATAAAACTGCATATAGGAAGCAATCATTTGCATTTGAATTAACATTAATGACAGCTTTAGAGTTTTTTAACTTCTTTGGTAGAGGAAATGATTGTCCACCTGACAGTATTGGACTTGTTATTACATTGAACTCTATATTTTGTACATCATCTATAATCCAATTGCTACCCTTTTTTGTGAAGGCTTCAATATGATTTATTAGACTATTTAGATGATCCTGAAACCAAGCATCATAGTCATAAATATAGTTTGAGGATGATGAGGTAAAGTGTGCGAGAAAAGTTTCTTCTTCTTGAGGATTAGAACGGACATAACGAATTTGTGCAATCAGACGACCGCGCAATTGATAGCTCCTTAGTAAGTCAGACACTAAATTCCCTAACATGGAACGCATGCTTTCTAAGAATGATGTTATGTCCACAGTAGGTGTTGTTGGCGTGATATCATACACACGTGCATGGCCATTGAGTGCGCTTTCACTGAGACTAACAGTTCCATAGTTATTATGCATATTCATCTCACTATTTGTGTTATGTACATTCATATGCTGTCGAAATCTACTTATAGAGTTATACGTTTTGCCACACCGAGAGCAGTATTGCATAAAGTTTTGTATGTTAGTTGAAGCGCTGGTTGTTGGCTTAGAAGTAGATCTATTTTGATTATTTGAATTTGACTCTGTTATGCTATCATTCGGTTTATTATTGCATACAAGTTTATGCCTCTTAAGATTATCCATCCTATTCGTCTTATATGGACACTTGCTACATTGATATGTTTTTCCTAACTTACAAAATTTTTCATGTCGTTGCAAATTGCCTATGAGAGTGAACACTTTTCCACACTTGGTACAGACAACCATGATTATTGATGAGGATTGAAATTAGCAAGCCCTTATATACATCTACCATCTAATGACGTCAGCGTCATCACCAGCCAATACCATATGTTCCGATCTGTTGCAAAGAGAAAACATAAAATTTAAAGCAATCTATTTTTTTTTCAAAAGTAAAAATAAGTTACAACTTCACGCATTTCACGATGCCACTGTGGTATAGTTTCAAGTGGCTACAGCTTTCACTGCAGCCACCCAAATCGTCCATCCGCGTCAGTCGTAGCCTACGGATGGTGTTATTGCTACACTCGACGTGGACTAAGGTCTCTTTGTCGTGTCGTTGGCTATTTGTTACTTGTGAGGCCAACAGGAGGTTTGATTGAGTTATATTTTGTAAGGACTCAACCAAACCTCTGTTGTCCTCCATTAACTGAGCCTCGCGAGCCTCGGACTGTTTTAATCGCTCTTGACACCGCCGTAACTTGCTTACGATGTCCTCCTCCTCCGTCGTTGCGTCAAGGTCCACGTTGTACTCACGTACTGGGAGAGGAGCCTTAGGAACTGCGGCTGGGATAGGAGGTGTTGGAGAGGAAGGAGCTGCGGCTGGGATAGGAGGTGTTGGAGAGGAAGGATCTGCGGCTGGGATAGGTGTTGGAGGTGAAGGAGCTGGGACTGGGATATCAGCTGCTGAGGATGGGACCAATGTCATCATCGGCGACAATGGTAGGTGGACATTCCAGCTAGGAGACGCCCGGATGTTGGAGAATGAGATCTCCGCTTGAGACGCAAACATCACGGAGTCCTGTAATTGAAAGGAACAATTGTTTATCATCCATTTACCATTTTTTTGACATTAATTAGATACAAATGTGAATTCCTCTTACCTCCTGCTGGATTGCGGTTTCTTGATCGGATCCACTCGCCTTGTTAGGAGTCACCGAATCATTCTGAAAGACGAATTAATCAATTGTAGACGAATATATTAATAATAAAGTGTGTTTTATAATAAATTTTAATGAAAACAATTCTGTACACATGCAGTTAACCAGTCATATACTTACATGTACATCAGAATCATCATCTTCGTCGGAAGAGGACGTCGGAGATGAAGTCGCTGAAGTAGTGGCTTCATCCTCGGATGAGGAGTCCGAATCCTCCGATGACTCGCGAATCGAGTACGGTTTCTCCTCATTGTCCTCTACCGACGTTGTTGTCGCCGGCGTAGACAAGAAGCTTCTGTGGTGCTTCTTCAGCGACAGAGATCGCATAGACTGCAACGAAAAATATGATGACATGTTTGCAACTCATTGACGAAGTATGTATGTTTTTAAAAATACTTGATGCATTTTCAGTTATTGTTGACTGAGACCTATGTAATGACACTTACGGGACTCGAAGGTAGTCTGCTCCTCGGTGAAGATAAGCGCGGAATTTTCGGGCAGCTTTGAACACTAGGAAACAGCTGAAAGTAGGAAAAATTCATGTTTAATTTCACATTGAGAACTAATAAATAACTGAAATGCTTACATTTCGCAATTTTTCGACCACTGCATCCTCATTAGTCTTTGTCGGGTGAGGTAGCTCACTCTGAAATGTTTAAGCAATGTTGATTTACTTTATGTATAGAAATAATTAAATTAGTCAATAAATAATTACATCTTTAGCGAACAGTTTCTTCTGAACCAACACCTTGGCTCTCTTCGGTGGGGGCATCAGTACATCCTGAAATGTTTAACAACATATAATCATTTCATACATAATGAAGTAGTATTTTTTTTTATTTTTCTGCTGTGAGCCAGTTATCCGTTGAAACTAGCATGTAGAATGGATGGCACTCACCTCACAATCACTAAAAGTCTCATCGATGAACTCCCGAGACTTAGGAACTTTCCTCTTAGGAACTCGCGACTTTTGAGGTTTTTCCTTTGGAGCAGGTTCATCCAACTGGGAAAGCACGCCTTCAGTCGGTCGATCCTTCCCAAAAAGACGCTCCAACTTCTTCTTCTCAACTTTGGAGGTTAAGTTAATCCCCTTTCTCCCATTTAGTTGAGCACAAGGGGTGTGCTTGACAATGAATGCTTTCGCGGAGTCACTATTCACCTTCGCATCGCTCTTTTCATACCTCTTGCACGTGAGGCAGTAGAGGTAGGTGCAGTCCTCTCGGAAGGAGCATTCCTTATGCCCGCTTTTGTTCGCATGTCGAACGGGCAGTTGGCAAGTCTCACAGAAATGGAAGATGAGCCGTTGCCGTGCGATGCTTTCTTGTCGAACCATTTCTGTAGAGGATAAAAAATTTTATTATAATTTTATCTCTTTTTAAATGAGAAATCATTTATGTACCATCTTCAAACCTTTATTAAGTACTAGATTAATATTTGACAAATCTTAAGAAGAAATAAAATTTGAAGTTGAAATTGAAACCGAAAGTCGAAAATTAGATATTTATTCGAAAAGGGTTAGCTCATAAGAAGAGTTGAAATTTGGAAACAGCTGATGTACTATTATTTAATTTCGAAATTAATTTAATGAAATGAAAGTGAAATTTCGAAAATTTCAACCAATCCTCAATTTGTTTAATTAAACAAGCTTGAATTTTATACATCTGTTAGCAGATGACAGACTGAATATTTGAAATGGATGAAGGCTTTATTTAGGTATCTTTTATTTATAAACAAACTGTGAAAATCTTGTTGATTCAAATACACTTACATTTAAACTGATATATTCATGTCTCTCGCTCAGTGACTTAATATAGGATGAAAAATTAAAAAAACATGGTTAATAATATAACATAAAGTGTTCCTATCCTAAAAACCCAAGCTTCTATATTTAAAGCTATTTGGTTATAAAAACTTAATAATGTTCCTACTCCCGAATATCCTATAAAGTAGCACAACATGACAATGAAACTCACTTCAGAATTGTAATAAGAACCGGAGAACGGAGGAACGAAGAGCGACGTCTGTTATGGACACTAAATAATTTGAAAATGAGTGAAAATTCGTTGTGTGCAACTTCTTTATATATGAAATTGACAAAGCAACTATGAACAAAGACCTTATGACATCACATCCTGGAATTGGTACGGTTAAACAAAATTGATAACTCAAACAAGAATTGGAACAGCTGGTTTATTTTTAACCTTAGAAATGGAAGTGCCATCATATGTGTTGAAGGATTTCTACATGTAAACAGTAGAGTGAATTCAAAGTAATATGAACTGATGGACTGATGTATTATTTGATATACATGTTATTATTAATAGTCATATAATGATTCATATTTGAATTGAAGATATAAACGTGTGATTTGAATAGAACATTAAATTTGAATTAAGCGCTAAATTTCGAAAATTCAAATTTCGCGCCAAAATGTGAATAATCAAATTTAAAGACTTTTTTTCGAAAATTTGAATTTCGCGCCAAAATTAAAATACTAGGGTTAGGGTTAGGGTTAGGGTTAGGGTTAGGGTTAGGGTTAGGGTTAGGGTTAGGGTTAAGGTTAGGGTTAGGGTTAGGGTTAGGGTTAGGGAAGCAAGAAGAGTATCTATGGCACCCGGAACCCATGGGTAAATAAATTTTCGAGTGCGCGAAGCGCACGAGAAAATTTATTTACCCTATAATCCGAAAAATTTCGAGGGCGCGAAGCGCCCGAGAAATTTTGAGGCCCCCCCCCCGCCGTGTATGAAGTGTATGAAGGTCAAAGGTCAAGGTCAGGTCTAAGGTCAAGGTCAAGTGTAGAGGTTTGTATATTATGATCATTTTTGGTTGTAAAACTTTAACTTTGAAAATTTGTAAACTTAGTCATTTTTGTAAAAAAACTTGGAATTTTTCAAGTTGCATACCGATGCATACAACTAGGATTTTTTCATCAAATGGGTACATACAATATATCATTCGAATGCTCTTTTCATGCTGATTCTAATGGTGTATTGTATGACACATGTATGACATAAAACTAGAGAGCTACATGTCTTTAAAGAATGGGCTAAAAACTTAGTGAATTTAAAAATCTAACATTTGTCTGCTTGCATACAGTTGCATACAACTAGGATTTTCCCATCGAATAGGTACATACCTTATATCATTCTAAAGGTCTTTTCATTCTCATTCTTATGGTGTCGTGTATGACACATGTATGATATCATCCTGGACTGCTACAAGCATTTTAAAATTAACAACATAACTGTTTCTTTAAAAGTTATATGTTCCTATTTATTTCAAGTTGAAGTCTTCATACTTGATTTTTGTTTCAATTCAGTTATTGAACATCATTAATTGTAGATAGTTATTCCCCTTTCCCATTCAGACCTTAATTGAAGACCGATTTGTGAAATGATAAAACAAGTCTGTTCATATATACAAATGAATATTAAATAAAGAGATTAAGAAAAAAACACACTAAATGTCATCAAGGTAAGGAAAGGGTACAAGTTTTTTCAAGTCCACTTGAACATGGATCCTGGTCTTCTTGGGCGCACAGGGACAGCGACGTGGTGTGTCAAGGTCGATGACCGAAAATTCGAGAGCGGTTGTGAGGTTCCGCTCGTTCGGCTCCATCCTCATGAACACCCGTTTGGTGTGGTACTTTTTCGGGGCGTTCTTGACTTTGACCGTGACCCGTCCATAAAGTGGCGTTCGCATGGACTTCTTATTCATGTGACGCATCGTCTCGATTGATACGTCACTATCTTCATCACTCGAGTAGTCGGGCGATGCAGGGGCTTGGGTGAACACCACCGGCTCGTTTGGTGTTGTCGATCGCTCCATCGGAGATTGGGGAGGTGTAGTGGTACGTTCCACTGGCGAAGTGGTACGATCAGCAGTACCGTTCTCAACTGCGGCTTTCTGTTTGCGATCCATTTAGACTTGTAGATTTAAAATAATTGTAACTTGTAAACGTGAGGATTAGAACCTTTGATAAGAATTGGTACAAACCTCGGACTTATATACTTTTTAAACAAAGGAAATCCTAACAGCCAATCAGAGAGGTACCGAACTTCCCTAAAGAATATATATAACTATATAAAGGATGTCATTGTTCCAAACTGTTAAGTACTTATCCTCAACGTTCCATAAGAAGAAGCATGTCCTCAAAGCCATTATTTTATTTTCAAAATGACAGCCAAGTCATTATTGGAGGTCATTTGGACATGACCATGCATCTCTCTTGCGGCTGCAAAGTGGCCCTTTGGAAAACCTTGACCGTATCAGCACTTCAAAGGCGGAATGGACTACCGGTGAAGTGTCCGGTACACGAGTGTGACCATGACTTTAGTAAAAATCAAACATTCCATGAGTGGTGTGATGACTTCCTGAAGATCATGGAGTCGCCTGAGGGACGTGATTTGCACCCGTCATTTATTTTTCACGCTTAAATTAAACTTACATTGTAAATCTCTTGTCTTTTCATTTTAAACATAGTTCTGGAATTGGTTTTCTTATTGGGGAGCAACTAAATCATAACTGCACATTAAAGTTTCACATCTAAATAGTGCTACATTTAAAATAATTGTCACAATAGTCGCAATTGAGCAAACCCATTCAAAATCAAACAACGGACGTCTATCGGTACGTACCCAAGTGCTCAGAACCAAACCACACAAGTTCGATCATAGACGTTCCGAAACACAGTGTACCAAACACATGTACCTATCCAGTAAAACAGATCTCATACAAGTTCTTATTCATAACACTGAATTATACATGTACCTATCCATGTGCCTATCGATAACTAAAGTATACATGTACCTATCCATGTACCTATCCATGTTCCTATTGATAACACTAAACTTTACATGTACCTATCCATGTACCTATTGATAACACTAAACTTTACATGTACCTATCCATGTACCTATCCGTGGCAAGTAGGGCACAGTTTTCACTACTATCCAATGCTGTCGATTTTATGTGGAAAATGACAAAATATATACCCAGTGAAAAAGCCGAAGTCGGCCAGACTTTGGCACCGAATTCCTGCCGACTTTGGCAGTGGGAAAGAGAGCGGAAGTCGAGCCGAAGGTGGCATGCCGACTTCCAGCCAAAAAAAATCCGCCAACATACTACTTGATTCTGCTTCATCAAGTAGTATGTTGACGGTTATCATTATTAAATCTCGGGATATAAAAACACCTTTTTAACATGATTTAAATATTATATTATAATGCTTACAAATCAGGATACTCATCATGCGGTAATTCTGACAAGAAGCAACTGTTTTTCCTCGCACTAGAGCCACATTCTTTGTCTTTTGATCCGAATAGGAGAGGTAGCTGGATCGAGTGTCCCTCGTCATCTCGTGTGAATTTTCCAGTGAATCCACATTTTCCACAATCCTGTAAAAAAAATTATGACATAATGAAATATAACATATACCTGCGACACAGAAATTGTGGGTACACTTAGAATTTGTTGAATGGAGAAAAATAGACATAGATGTTTAAACCAAAATTTAACGCTTTCGTGTCTTTCCCTATGACTTGTGTACTACAATCTGTATGCCACGTAGTGTACATGCAACTTAAAAATCTGTCAATTTGAAATAGTCGTAGCAGATAATTGAAGAAAATTGAAAAATAATTGAATGTTTTTAATGATAAAAACATCACTTCTGTGTATAAGCAATATTTATCAAACAATCAGTTCAATAGACAAATATAGCAAGTTAAATAAATAAGCTTATACAAATATTTCTTTGTCACCGCCCATAATCATGATAAAATTATCAGTCCTGCTCTAGTTTTAGATATCAAATCATATTTTTTTTCTATGAAAGCAAGTTGCTAAGTATTCAGGAATCTTTATCGTCATCCTACTTGATTGCAGGTTTCGGTGCAATATATTTTTTTGACCGCAAATAGAGCTTATAAGATTGTGACATATTTCGCGTTTCTTTCTGAGTCACACACAAGGTAAATGTGATAACAATATAATGATGCCTACCAGTATGCTTTAGCCTATGCCATTGATATGTCAATTACATGAAAACGATGTCAATAACTATCAAAAAAAGCTTGAATTGATAATGAATAAATCATACCAACAGGTCCATAGATCTATACATATTTTGTTTAAACTGCGACTTTGTGGTTCACAATTCAAGTAAATTTTGATCTGAACATTCACAATACATTTGTTGTTTTATAATCAACTATAATGATACAATGATAATGATTGATATGTATAATAATAATAATAAGCATAAAATGTATTATTGAAAAAATATCAAGCCTTTTTAATATTAAACCCATAGAAATCAGATACTATACGACCTACAGGCTAGAAGGGTCATCGTGTTGAAACCGCCTATCCCGACGTGGGCACGAATTGTTCGGGACTCCGAGCAGCTTTAATTCATTTTTAAAATGATAACCCACGTGTTTTACAGCTGTTCGCAGATGATTGCGCCCGTTGCAATTACAGTGGTAAATGTGTTAGCGACCGTAAATTCCATGAGTTAGCGTTCTGTTTTGTCATTGAACCGTAGAAGTGAAAACATAATTAATTTTTATAAGTAACTAGACTTGTTTTATGCTGAAATAGACACATACCGGTTTGTATTTCGACGCATTTGAGTGCTACAATGACTACTAACTCAAGCCGCCTAGCAGAAAGTATGTGATGTGACATTTACAATTATCAATAATAATTGTAGCAGGAGCACCGCTATTCACATATTTTCAGTGATAGTTTGACTTTAATTCACCCATTTATGTTCTGAAATAATAATTAGCGGAAGGTGTTAATGGATATGACAGGTTGCAAAAATTCAACTTGATTATCTCTTCTTAGACATTTATAGGCATCCAAAAAATTCAACTTGATGATCTTAATTTAGCGTGGACTTGAAGCAATTTGTGAATTTTTAATAGATCAATTAGACACGCGTTAATCTTAAATATATCTCAGCCCTGCCAATAGCATGAGCAACCTTGTTGGTTAGACTGAGACTTTGTAAGAGCCACCAATACCAATAGAATTGGTCGTGGTCTTTCTGTTATAATATCCAAAGTAGTGAAAACTGTGCCCTACTTGCCACGGATAGGTACATGGATAGGTACATGTAAAGTTTAGTGTTATCAATAGGTACATGGATAGGTACAGGTAAAGTTTAGTGTTGTCATTCTAGGTATTTTGTAATTCATTAATGAATCATTCAATATAGGAACATGGATAGGTACATGGATAGGTACAATGAGTACTTTAGTTATCGATAGGCAATGGATGGTACATGATATAATTCAGTGTAATGAATAAGAACTTGTATGAGATCTGTTTTTATACTGGATAGGTTACATGTGTTTGGGTACACTGTGTTTCGCGGAACGTCTATGATCGAACTTGTGTGGTTTTGGTTCTGAGCACTTGGGTAGTACCGATAGACGTCCGTTGTTTGATTTTTGAATGGGTTTGCTCAATTGCGACTATTGTGAACTATTGCCAAACCATTGTAAATCAAGATGACACATATGATTTTCCTTTTACGTAGACAAACTATGCTAGAAATATGAGATTAGTTTTTGATGGCATACATAATGATGGACTAGTATCCCAACGTCGTGGTTTGTCGCAAGAGACCTTGGATGGATATTCGTTCCAATTCAAAGCCATAGAAACTGTAACAAATCTCAGTGAAAATATCAACGCTGGTGTATTTAGTTGATCGACTAATGGATCTAGATGAGCATGCTATGATCCACAATTTGGATCGTAGGTGGATAGAGGATTTTCTCCATGCTACACTGCAATGATAGTGAAATTAGGAGGATCAAATTGGAACGATATGGAAAGAAGGAGACATTCTGACAGTGTTTTAATAAAAAGTTTCTCCCAATAAAAGTGACTTCAGAAGGAAATTAGAACAAGAGACATTTAAATTATTATGTGAAACGGAACTGCGTTAAATGTTTTTAAACAGAACGATCCCTTCTCTTTTTGCCATGTTGTCATAGCGTTTATTGTGTTCTACCACATGTTATTTACCCTTTGAAACTTCATCTTGTTTCTTCCCCTTTGCGATGAAGAAATATCTTCAACAGTCACTGTATATCGTACATGAATGAGTTCATCATGCAGGATCTGTGATTGGGTCACCCTTATTGTGTCTTTGTGTGACTTTTCTATATAAGGATAGGACATTGTACCGTTCTATTTCAAGCATAATTTGAGAGCTAATACAATGTCAATCAGCATGTCGTTCAGCCTACCAACATTCCCATTTCAATAATTTACCGAACGTCAACTCTTCACACCGGGCAATATATTTTATTCTGCGTGAATATAACTGGCTATAAAGCGGATTTGGGATGGATCTGATGGAGGAAATAGTGAAGTATTCTTTCCGCTGCGGAAAGAGGACGTTTGTGGTTGCAGAGAATGTTGATGAGAGTCGTGAAACAACGCTCTTTACATAAACACGAGTTTTTGCATAAAGATTCTTGGCTCAACGAAGTATTTCGCCCACTATCTCAAACGGAGAAATGTACCGGAATACTCTCGCGTTGGTGCAGCAGTATCCAACGGAAACTCCAACACATGTCTCCATGAACATTATCACCTCCAGCTACTATGATGAGGAAGGGTGAGAAGTGCAAACTGGGAAACTTGGTTTCAGTGGAAACCGCCATCAAGTAAGCATCAATGTGGCTGCTTCAAGGACATTCTGAGGTGATCAGTTTGCGGGCATACTATGCCATATATTTTAAAGACTTTCCATTTAAGAGCCTTGCTGTATGTGTCTGTCCTATTTCAAAAACATCTAATGAAAGACAGTGAAGCAGCTCAATAACTGCTACAAATGAGGACTCTAGCCGATGTGAGTGTATATCAGTTTTCCCTCTACAACTTGCTAAGTGTTTTTATGTAATTTTATACGTACCAGCAACAAACTCTGTGTGACCTGCTTGTAAACTTGTTGGATTTTTGTATATATGTTGTAAGGTTACTAAGCAAAAATTGTAAAATTGTAATGTATCTTTTTATTTCCATATTAGAATAAAAATGTCTGGTAAAACGGAAGGCATCTTCTCGTCAATCGAAAACCGGTCCTAATCAAACCTTCAAGATCAGTTTAAAAAGGCGTTGCGAAAGTTAAGAACAGGATACATGATAAATAAGAAGAAGTGTAAATTGATTCAAAATTCAAGTGATGATTTCATTCGTGATTTAGCTTTTGCAATACACAAATGTCTACCTATTTAACAAGCCTCTGTTGAATGCTGGCTCTTAGAATAGCATAAAAAAGTTTTCCAAATCCAAGGAGTAGTAGATAAGAAAAGGCGAAACTTAATTCAGCGCGGGTGGTGGTGGGTTTTCTAAGTATGTTAAATGAATATTGGAAACAGTATTAATGGTGTTATCAATAGTCCGCTTGGAAGGGATTGCAGGCAAGCTGCTGCAATGTTAATATAAGGTTAGCGAATACATAAAAGTGAACACGTCCCCCAAAAAAAAAAAAAAAATTCCCCACGGTTGATTGATGAAGTCATATATAGGTGTATAATGACAGGGAAGACGCTTTAATTGATAATTTACCACTTTCAAGTGAACAATTCCATATTGCGCTGGTTGAAAGCTCCGTAATTAGTACTCTGTTGAAACATGACTCATCGAAAAATGTATACGAAATCAAGAGAGGAAGGTGGGGGGGGGGGGGGGGGGGGGGGGGACAGCTTTTGAGCAAGATCTCTTGAAGCTTCGTCGACACGAAAGGTGCAAAGGAGATTGGAAATACGTTCTACTTACATCAAAAACCTTGAATTATGGCTGAATTGATGGGACTTTTATCTTCAAGTTCCCATTCTTCCACAGTAATGGTATGTCTACATCAGGGTATAGCAATATGAGACAAATGCGAGTGACTTTTCCCAAAATGGCAACAGGATGATTCTTAAAACTATTGACTCTTTCGCGAAAGAATGTGTTAGAGCTGCCTGAAAATTGCTCCCACTCATTGGAGAAGGGAAGGCATTAGAGGAAGAGTTGGTTATAAGGAATTGCCCGGAATTCGATACACTTGTTTTTAAAACTATCTGATCATTTTCAAGCATTCGGATCTCTTACAAACGCGATGAATGTGAGGATCTCAAACGGGGGTCGCTATATGGGCATTAGTTCACGCATTTTGTTTTACCAGGACTTTATATTGGCTCACATGGTTCGACGACTGCGGTAAAGTCGCATCTTTACAAATGAAGGTTCTTCAACTAGTCTATGAAACACTACCAATTGATAAATGTTTAAATTAACATTGATAAGACTGCTTCAAGTGATGGGAAGGAAGAGAGCAAAAAGGCGAGGTCGGAAATCTAAAGATGGGAATCCTAAATTGAAGTTGAAGCGCCAACGATGCTGACTTGAAAAACTTTCTATAAATCCTAATTGTGATGAGGAAACAGCAAATGTTTTAATTTGTAAATGTTTTAATTTGTAAAATGTAACTTGAAAGTTTCTATTCTGAATGTAAATAAACGTGATCTTGAACATGTGTCTGTTTTGTTGTTCTAAGCAAAATTAGCGGGATGATGAGTTTAATGTTAATGGAATTATAAGATGACAGATTTTCGTCTATTCACTGATCGCACAATGTGTGTCGCCTGGAACATATAACAGTCAAGTCCGGTAAAACTACATTTGTAACTGAATTGCTACAAATATAGAAATGGAAATGTTTAACAAGGAAATTAAGAATAGTCAAATGGTATTATGGAATATTTCAAACACAACACATTCTGGCACATTCGCCCAGAAAAAGGTTTATGAGGTGAAGTAAAGCAAGGGTTGCCATCACTGAGGATATCAAAGCAGGTGACTTACTAGTATTAGATGATCTATTACGAGAAAGCAAATCTTCAAAGGAATGTAACTGAAATTTTCAATCTCAAACTGCAACATCATAGGGAAGCTTTTATATATCTACATCACCCAAAACATCTTCGATGGAGGGAAAGAGCAAAGAACTAGAAGTTTGAATACACATTATTTGGCAATATTTAAAAATCCAAGAGATAGCAGTCAGATACATCATCTCAGTAGACAGATATTACCTCAACAACCTAAAGTACTTTCAAAAATATATGAAGATGTAACAAAGAAACCACATGGTTATCTATTTATTGATCTAACCCAGGAATGTCCGGAACGACTTCGATTTCGAACAAATATCATACCTAATTCCGCTGAACCAATGACAGTTTTCTCGGTTCACAGTTAGTTTTAAGCAATGTACTTTGTTGCCTTATTATTTCAAACATGTCGTATTCAAAGATGGTAGTCATTCCTCAAGAGGAGTATGTACAATTGACTACATTACAAAGTGCACAGGAAGTCAAAAATATAGATCAACCTATTACGAATAATCAACTTAAGGAACTAACACAAAAGGATATGGAAATTCAGAAGATTAAGGATCCCTATCGACGAATGCAGTTAGCAGCTGAAAACATTGACGAGAGGCGACAGATTCGTGACAAGTTGCGACGATTTATAACCTTGTCAACACCTCGACCATATCGTGTGCGCGCTGAGCGATTATTTGACTTCATTGATCCACATGTGAAGTTCAATGAGAGAGGGGAGATAATAGATGAAACAACTGGTGATGTTATTAGAAATAGTCACATAGATGACCTTCTACAATATGCTGTCAGAGATGTAAGGCGAAAACTAGGTGCACCACAAGGGTGGACATATTTTCAGAAAATTTTAATCTGATCAAAATGTACCTCACAAGTATTATTGGAGGACCGACTGTGAATGAATTGGATAAGGGTCACTTACAAGATGGATCAAAGAGTAAAACACCCACGATGGCGGTCAAGCGAGAGCTTGCAGATCCCGATGATCTGCAACCAAAAAGAGCTACTAGGCGCTCAATGCGTGTTGCGAAGGAGAATAGTAAATATTAAGCAAATATGAATTAAGCCTTACCTCTTCATATCATGTCGTTACAAAAAATTTGATGTTGTTTGAAATCTGCGCTCGAAGGCAAAGGAGAAGAGGGCATAGAGGTTGATATCAATTGTGTTAGCAGTTGCTGTGCGAGTAATAACGCGTGCAAATCAGAACAAAGACGATGAGTACAGCAGTGAAACTCAGAAAGATTTATTACGACTTAAATCATCCCGCAAGTTTCAGTCGTCCGGAGGTTCTAGCTCCGTGCAGCAGGTGTGGGAATAGAGAAAGTCAAGAAGTGGTTGAGGAGTCAACCGACTTACACTCTTCACAAAAATGCGAGAAAGCGGTTTACCAACAAGAAAATATGTTGTTAACAATATAGATAGTCAATGGCAAGCGGACTTGGCTGACATGCAACAGATATCACAGTACAATGATGGCTATAAATACATCTTAACCGTAATAGATATTTTATCTCGCTATGCTTGGGCACGTGCGCTGAAATCTAAACGAGGACCAGAAGTTGAAGCGGCTTTTCAGAGCATTTTTCGATGAGGGGCGTGTTCCGCAAAGAATACAGACCGATCAAGGGAAGGAATTCGAAAACTCTCATGTTCGAAGTCTTCCTTAAAAGTCATAATGTGGAATTGTTTAGTGTCAAAAGTGCTTATAAAGCTGCCATGGTTGAGAGGTTCAATCGCACACTGAGACAAAATATGGCGCTATTTCACTGCAAAAAATACACATGTTTGGGTAGGTGAGCTGCAGAAATTTGTTAAGAATTACAATGAAAGCTAACCCATCGATTCATTAAGATGAAACCAGTTGATGTTACCCCAGATAATGCGATGGATGTATGGCTTCGATTGTATGATAAGAAAGCGAAAAAACATTTCCAATGAAAAGAAAATTAATGTTGGTGATAGAGTTCGGATTTCAAAGGGTCAAGTCTACATTTGAGAAGGGGTAATCTACCTAATTGGACTGAAGAAGAGTTTTTTTGTGGATGAAGTAAATACAAAATTTAGGCCCACCCATGTATAAATTAATAGATTACCATGGCAATCCAATTGAAGGAAAATTTTACTCTTATGAATTGCAAGTAGTAGACAGAAGTGAAGAGGTGTATATGATTGATAAAATAATTAGGAGGAAAGGTCATGGCAATCAAAGGAAATATCTAGTTAAATGGAAAGGATATCCTGATTCATTCAATAGCTGGATAACGCACCAGGATCTACAAAATGTGGAGATGGGAGACACTCGTAACTTTTAAGCTAATATAGCATGTGACTTCTTCCATATATGACTTTAACATGTCTACTAACTTCAATATCATTCTTCCAAGCAATAGCAACCCCAAGATATTCCCAAGTAACAAACCATCTCTATACTCTGTTGAATTCGCTAATCCAATTACTCTGCATGGACCCCATGAAGTTGCTCTAACTGAAATTACTTATTACAACGATATCAGTTTGCTAAAGAACAACTATTTTGAATTACATAAAGAAGTGCGAGAGAAGGATGATTGCTTTCGCATATTTCAAAATAGTCTACATGGTACATGGGCTTTTCATCATCTAACTTTACATCCTTTTTCAACATCTTTACATCTGTTCAAAACATGATTAAAATTCAAAAGGCATTTGCAACGTCAACTTTTGATTCTAAGGTTCCCACAATGAGCTTGCAAGATACAGAAAAGGAAATCGGTAGAATGTTTGAACGAATAAATGATCTCTTCAAGCTGACTTTGAATAAATTCTACAAACCAGTCATAAAGGGGTCAACAAAATTGATGAAGGAAGGGAAGCATGTTCTTCTTGTATTAGGTAAGGATTTGAGTCATACTTTTGGGTATTCCAGAACAACTTTCTCATCAAGGTATTGGTACAATGGACGTGGGTGGAATTCGGAGAGAAAAGTCACTGATTTTAAATGTAGAATTGTGCCATTGTATGCATTACAAAAGAGGAGCATCCGAGTAAAAAATAAATTTGAGGTCATTAGAAGTGTTGAAGACTTTGCAAGAAAGTTTCAAGGATCAGTGCCAGAAACGTTAATGACTTGTGAATATAAGAAAGAGAAAGTAACTTTATTTACTGTTGAAAAGGAGGTAGAATTTATTGTTTTTACTAAAAAGACACCATTGGAAAAGTCTGAGTCCGCTGTTATTGAATTTGGATCTGAAATGATTGGGATGTTTAAGGGCCTTGAAAGCGCACCTTGGTTGACAGAATTAAATGATACATTCAAGGTTCAATTGTCCTCTTCTAAACTCAAAGCATCAACAAATGCTTCATGGGATATCCACGTATACAGCGAAGACATATCGGGTGATGAATTGTCTACTTCCAGTGAACTTGTAAAAAGAGTTAATTTGAACATTGAAAGCTTGAAAACGCCATCTGAATTGTGTACAAAGTTAAATGAGTTTGGTATAGATGAATATCACTTTTCTTATGACCCACATAAGAAACGCATGATTCTAAAGGTAGGGAAGAACTCTCTTATCAAGCTGGATAGCGTGTTAACGACCACATTGGGATTCTCAAAATCAACTATTTATGAAGGTACATCAATAGGCGATACAACCCCATCACTAGAGCGTGATATAAGTAACTTATACGTCTATTGTAACATTATTGAATATACAAGGGTTGGCGACATTGAGGCCCCACTTCTGCGCACATTTCCTCTCTCATCCGTAAGGAAGCAACTAATCAATCGAGAATTTTTTAATACAATGTATCTACCAATCAGCCGAAATTTCATCAATAGAATTGACATATCAATTCATGATGACGCAGGAGAAGTAGTACCGTTCTGTGGTGGTGTTACTGTTTTGACCCTACATATTAGGTCACGAGAATAAGGCTTTACGCTATTGTGACTTCCATAGTTATTCAATAGTCATAATGACAGGCATTTACAGTAGACCATCATATCAGAGCGGTTATCCCGTGTTTGTTGGAGGTAGACGACAAGTTGGAGGAGGCATATTTGGTGCACTAAGACGTATGGTTCTTCCAACACTCAAAAAGTATGGCGTACCAATCATGAAGCGTGTTGGAAGCAGGGCTTTAGATTTTGGTGCAAATGTTGCAGCTGATGCGCTTCAAGGTGAGGATATCGGTGAATCTATGAAAATGCGCGCGCAGCAATCTGCCATAGACGCATTAGATGATTTAACAAAGACGAGACGTACAGTTCGGAAGAAACGTAGGAAGTCAAGACAAGTTGGATCAGGCCGAGTTACTAAGCAAAGACGCAGGAAAAGTAAAAAGCCGACTAGAGCAGCACGTTCTAAATCTAGACGTCGAGTGAAAACAAGAAAGCGCAAACGAAATTCCACAGCTACTAGAAACAAGTCAAAACGAAGGAAGACAACATATTTGTAGAGCTAATACGATGCAGAGTATCAATTCGGCTTTGTGTTTCTTCGATTCTCCCCCTCATCAGACAGACATCATCTCCTCAACAATTGTAGACATAGTCCCCACAACAAATATCGATGGTAACCAGCAGCCTATTCAGTTTGATATACCTGCCAATCCTCAAGATTATATTGACTGTCAATCCATTGATTTAGAGTTGTGTATACAAATTAAGAAGACTGATGGTACAAATATCGATTCATCCAAGGATAAAGTGGGATTAGCAAATCTTCCTATTGCCAGTCTGTTCTCAGATGTGTATCTAATATTGAATGACAAACAGATTGAAGGAGGGGATCGAGCATATCCATATGGAGCATATATACATACAATGACTCAATTTCAAAAGCAAGCTAAACAGTCACACTTGCAAGTTTCTGGGTGGTATGATGATCAGCAAGGGAAATTTGATGAAGTCCTCAAATGCAGGGTTGAAAAGACGAATGGATTTAACAGCGGATTCAAAGGAATTATACTTGAAAGGACCCGTCTATCTTGATTTCCTTCGTCAATCTAGATATCTGCTATCACAGGTTAAAATGCAAATAAAATTTATTCGTGCAAATCCTGAGTTCGCGTTAATGGCTTTTGGAGCTACAAACTATCAAGTTAACATAAGTAATGCCGTGCTCAATGTAAGGCGAGTAACAATGAACCCGTCAGTCATCAACGAGCATGCGACAGGATTGAGGAAAAACAATGCAATATATCCAGTTAATCACAGTGTGTTGACAAACTTCACAATTGGTGCGGGGATCATCCTCACATGCTACCCAAATCTTTTTCCCACTGCAATGCCAAAGGCGGTGTATATCACATTTGTGGAAAATGAGGCATTCATTGGTGCTTTTGAAAAGAATCCATTCAATTTCCAACACTTTAATGTTAGCAAACTAGCACTCTATCAGGATGGGAAATTTGTATCTTGCAAAGCATATGAGCCTAATTTCAAAGATGGCAAATTCGCACGTGAATATGGTTCTATTTTCACGCCCTCAACATGTTTAATACAGACGATTCAAATGGAATTACAATGGATATGTACAAGAATGGCTACTTCTTCATTATGTACAACCTCACAGCAGATGCAGATCTAGGTGGTGAAAGCGTAGGAGTTACAAAGCCTGGAAATCTACGACTGGAGGTATCATTTGAGTCACCTTTGAAGAAAACAATTACTTGTCTCATTTATGCTATCTATGATAGCAAAGTTGAGATAACAAGAATGAGAGACGTGACTGTCAGCTATCAGAGATGAGTAACTTAAGCAACATAGAAATCTTGAGGAAAATGAGGAAATGCTCATCCCTACTCCAAGACAATATTTCTCAATGTCTTTTCTAGAGATAATTTACCCGATTCAATTCCTTTCTATCCTTGTTCACTAATCATCAATACGGATACCAACAATCTTCCCGGAAAACATTGGATTGCTGTATACATCAATCGTTATAAAGTTGCCGAATATTTTGACTCTCTTAATCAACCTCGTTTACATGATATCGCATTATGGATGAACAGGTTTTCCTGGACTGTTAGGAAAGTGACATCGTTCCCACTTCAAAGTAATACATCTCTAATGTGCGGTGGCTATGTACTCTATTTTGTCAACGAGAGACCATTGAAAAATAACTGTAAAAGTGCTTTAGAACTATTTTCAAAAAACTGTGATAAAAATGATGTAATTCTTACTAAATATGTTGAAAAAGTTTGAAATAAAGTTTTTATGTTGTATCATTAACTTGCTCTCTTTTTTCCAAAACAAGGGTTATAAGGAAAACAAAAAACATGCTCATATTTCATTATCTATTCACATATATACAAAAAAACATGTTCACATTTCATTATCTATCCACATATATACAAAATCTACAATTTGGTTTTCATGAAACATTTTTTCAAATCACATATGATGGGAGGCACATCACTTATGTCTTTAATGCCGGTTATCACAATCTTTCCATTATGGAACACATGAACATGATATGGATGCCAGTTAGTCAATTGAGCTGCTGGAAATAACTCCACTTCATAAGTTAGATTATGTGATGATGTAACTTTACGGAAATCATAGTGATAGTGTAATTCACATAACACGGTCATTGTCTTCACTTTCCAATCAGATAATGAATCACCAAGTAAATGTTCCAAAGTTAAGTGTAAATATGAGAGATCACCCTCCATGACCCTTCCAATACATTGGATTGTTCCATTTGGAAAGAATAGGATAGTGAGAGATCTATCCTTCCTCTGAATCCTCCATGTTAACATTGAGGGTCTTCCAAGATGTAAGCTCGTTGTCGGCTTCAATTTGCGTTTTATCAGTAAACCATTGTTCTCGGTTGGGTATATTCCTCTCGATCTCTTGTAGATTGAGTTTTGACTTTGCTTTTGTAGTTAACATCCGATTTACAACTTCCAACCGTTTGATGTCCTCCATCTTTAATGAATGACGTTATCTGTGGTAGTATCTCCTTGTAAAGGTTTCCATGTGACGTCACTGAAACGAAAAAATCGATATTCAACATCTTCACGTTTTGGTGAACAGACGTATAGTTTGACTGATGAATCACACTTTATCCATACCTTGTCATCGAGAGGAATCTTGATCCGAGTCTTATGGTTGTCAATGAGATCCACAAAGTCTTTCAGTGAAGGCAATGAGTCAATACTAATGCAAACGCCACGATGTTTTCGATCACTATTTGCTATTGAATGACGAAATGCTATTCTTTTAGAATTTGTTATGTGAACGTTTTGAACGTCACTAAGTTTCCATGTTCTAATGTAATGAGGCATGTTCCGAAAGCTATGTTTCAAATTTAAGTTTAATGTTTGCCTAAAGTTTGTTATTTTATTAGCTCAACATATCGGAATGATGTTGAGTTCAAATTCTTCACATATTCATTCACATTAGGACTACCTATTTATTAGTAATCATTTCTACATATCGGAAAGATGTAGAAATTTCAATTTTAGTAAGACTACTTATGTATTAGTAAGTGTTGCTACATGTCGGAAGATGTAGCAATCGCAAGATCTATTACAAGTGGAATATTATATTGTTTTTATTTAGACTTATTCTACATCACCTGTGACAGGAAGGCATCTCCTTCTCTTCGACGGTGGGGGAAGACCTAGGCTATAGTGTCATATGGTAATGATAAATTTTTATCCAGCCAACAGCGCTTATCCTCCCAAAGTGAAAGACCTCGCTTCCTAAATGATTTTGTGCTAACTATGTGATTTTTTGAATTTATAATTGTCATATCTTCAGTTGTATCATTCTCACTATAATAGACACTCCTATAGTCATCATGTTTCAATTTTTTAACTGCTGCTCTCTGAATTCCTTTTGCACGTTTGATGCTATGATTCGTAGAGTCTAGATATTTCATGGAATACATTTTCGGTTTTAGTAGGATCATTTCCTCAAGCAACTTTCCAGCACACTCATCCTTAAAACAACCTAATCTAGCTTTGTTTGTAGTTGAGTATAGTCGGTGATGACTGTCATAGTTTGAAGAGTCAAACTTTTCACCGAAGTATAGAAGTATATCTTCCAGACGGACAGATGGTGATGTGTATAAACATAGGAAGAAACTGTCGGTATCACCTCCACAAAGCCGCGTTCTATTTATCAGTGGAAACCCTTTTAGATCATTGTAATATAATTGATACATTTCCAACTTACTATAGTCAAGTACTGCTTGACCAACATATATGATTTTATTTAAAACTATTGAAGGTTTGTACATTTCCATACCAACCAGATCTTCATCAAATATTTTGTGTTGAACATAGAGAGGATGATTTGACAATTTCAGTAGTTGTTTCTCATTGTTGACTAGTTTAAATTTTTTCCTTCTCCTTACATTTTCCATTGTTTTACCATATAAAGAATTATTTTTCAATTTGTAGAATGACTTTTCGAAGTCAGTGTTTGATTGAGCCCTCTTTTGAGAGTTCATATCAATGTATGTTTTTAACCAAGGCTTTTGTGTGAATTTTATGCCACTATGAATCTTCTTGATTCTCATGCCCATGGTCAAGTAAAATTTTAAAATTGAGTAGTGGACTACATAATTTTCCCTATCAAATTGATGGAGCAGAAGTTTCTTGATAGAAGAAA
The DNA here is from genome assembly GCA_907163375.1 of Prostheceraeus crozeri. Taxonomy (NCBI): domain Eukaryota; kingdom Metazoa; phylum Platyhelminthes; order Polycladida; family Euryleptidae; genus Prostheceraeus; species Prostheceraeus crozeri. Next base: position 3,028 of record CAJQUW010015577.1, on the reverse strand, counting down.
AATGTGTATTTGGTCTTACTTTTTCATATAGATTTTTCATATAGTGTGAAAACATTCTCTTTTCAATCATCTGCATTTCTGGAGCTAATGGGAAATCGGCAGTGTCATCATGAATGGCTGCAGGATACTCTAAATCTAAATCAAAAATGTAGCCGATTTCACCATCATCATCTATATTTTGAACATTTTCTTCATTTAAAAAATTATCTAATTCACTTTCATTCAACCATTTGAAATTTGAGTGGGGTAGATTCCTACTGAGTGAAGAACCGTAAAGGTTATTAACATCTAAGTAGGTCAAATGTCGACTTTCATGTATATTATTTCCTAATTCTTCAATGCGTGCACGCGCTCGGTGAATGTTGGTGAAAGTCATACCTCCTAATTCCTCGTTCAAATAGATTGTACATATTTTCATCTTGTATGTAGTGTGGGGGATCATTGGAAGAGAAATTTAGTGCTGAGGTAAAGCTAAGATGTGGGAGACTGACAAAATGTACAGGGTCGACTTCATCTCACGTTGACTCAATGCTCTAAAACACTTCAAATATGTCTGCCAACAATAAAAACATCTAACTTCAGATATGCCAGCCATGTAATCACCAAATGTGCTACAATTAAATTCAATCCACGCCTTGTTAGCGTGTTCATATTCACTATCGGAACAGTGTCACGAGTAAGATCATTATAGAATTCAAATTGTGGTGGTAGACAGTCTTCGTCAACGTGTTTAAGTTTTTGAAGTATGAATATGGAAACACTCCTTCTGATATAAAACATTATCACTTAATTGTGGAAATTCTACCCTTAATGTCTCTACATGCTCAATACGTTTGCAAACCCTTGGCTAATTCACTCAGGATGCACTTAGAAATTGATATGAGTCTAAGAATTTTAGTTTAAAGTATACTGTCTTCCTTTGTATTCATTTACAGGACACTGGCGGATAAAGTTATATATTTTTCAGCAGTTGCTGCTACAACATCTAATTTCCAAACTTCATTCTTCCAATCGCTTTATAGCAAACGATGTGGCTATCATAATTTTTAAAATTGTGGAAAAAATATGGGGAGCTCCCGTCTGTTAAGTCTTAACCGGAGATTGCATTTCCTACATAATGTTTGCCTATATCGTCGGTGATATGATTCATTGATCTCGAACTTTTATGCCTTCATCGCTGAATTTTGATTTACATTTGTTGCAACAGTCTGCATTCTCGTGGCGTGCTGTCTCATCCGCTGACAGTGTCATTGGCTGCCTAGTTGTTGCACATTGGATTGTCATAATAAGTCTTGGGTACAGTTTCTATGTGGTGCAAGAAACCAATAATTGGCAATTTTCACCTTCAAAAGGAGGTAATACTTGTTTTCAAATTTTGATTGAAGGGCATTATGCCAGACATGATAAGCTCCAATAGCCGCAGGTTTATGTATTTTATTATCAAATGTAGCACTCTATATCTGCATAAATTACTAAAGGAGGACTTAGTTGATATTCCATGCTACTTGTTAGTACTTTTAGATCTGTCGGCATTTTTTCTATTTGTGCTTTTCCTCGAATGCAAAACTGGAAATGTCGTTCTAGTGTTGTCTTATATGTGAATGACTGAGTGCATCTTTCGCAGATAGAAGTAATTTATGTCTTTTTAAAGTTCTCCTATACAATCTTGACAGCTTTGGGGAATTCCACATTATAGTGTGCTGCTCCATTGTTTAGGAATTAGCAAAATATTAACCGTTTGCCCTACCAGTAAAGTTACTATTGTATAACGAACACCTTTGAGTCCATTTTCATAAAGTGAATGTTAATTTTATATATCATTATTTTTCTCAAATTTTGGAACTATCTTTGATTGATACTGGTGTGGAAATGCCCTTCCATATTTAGCTCAGATGTCCACTCACTATATGATTTTTTACTTCATTCCTTGAATAAGGTACTTCATTATAATGCAATATTGATAAAACTTGCATATAGGAAGCAATCATTTGCATTTGAATTAACATTAATGACAGCTTTAGAGTTTTTTAACTTCTTTGGTAGAGGAAATGAATTGTCCACCTGACAGTATTGGACTTGTTATTACATTGAACTCTATATTTTGTACATCATCTATAATCCAATTGCTACCCTTTTTTGTGAAGGCTTCAATATGATTTATTAGATATTTAGATGATCCTGAAACCAAGCATCATAGTTCATAAATATAGTTTGAGGTATGATGAGGTAAAGTGTGCGAGAAAAAGAAGAAAGTTTCTTCTTCTTGAGGATTAGAACGGACGATAACGAATTTGTGCAATCAGAACGGACCGCGTCAATTGGATAGCTCCTTAGTAAGTCAGACACTAAATTCCCTAACATGGAACTGCATGCTTTCTAAGAATGATGATTATGTCCACCATTAGGTGTTTGTTGGCGTGATATCATACACACGTGCATGGCCATTGAGTGCGCTTTTCACTGAGACTAAACAGTTCCATAGTTATTATGCATATTCATCTCACTATTTGTGTATATGTACATTCATATGCGTCGAAATCTACGTTATTGTAGTTACACGTTTTGCCCACACGAGAGCAGTATTGCATAAAGTTTTGTATGTTAGTTGAAGCGCTGGTTGTTGGCTTAGAAGTAGATCTATTTTGATTATTTGAATTTGACTCTGTTATGCTATCATTCGGTTTATTATTGCATACAAGTTTATGCCTCTTAAGATTATCCATCCTATTCGTCTTATATGGACACTTGCTACATTGATATGTTTTTCCTAACTTACAAAATTTTTCATGTCGTTGCAAATTGCCTATGAGAGTGAACACTTTTCCACACTTGGTACAGACAACCATGATTATTGATGAGGATTGAAATTAGCAAGCCCTTATATACATCTACCATCTAATGACGTCAGCGTCATCACCAGCCAATACC
>CAJQUW010015576.1:0-32030 GCA_907163375.1 Prostheceraeus crozeri | reverse complement strand
CATGACATTGATACTTGCCAATCCTTTGCGATTGATATATGCTGCTTCGTGCACTGATGGCTGTAGAAGAGGACAGTGTGTGCCATCTATCGCGGCTATCACTCGTCTTAAATGGTAAAAAATTTAATGGTAAATTTAATGGTCTTTAATGGTAAATGGTTAAATGGAAAGCGAGTAGCCATTGTTTGAGCACTGTCGAAGTTAAACCATGGAATCCAGTGTTGTACTACCTCATTTCTACAGAGAGCATTAATGCCGTCATAAATACTACGCCACGCAGTGGTTGTAGAAACAGATTCTTCATTACCAATATTCCAAAAACAGTTTCTGGTGCCCAAATAGTGCAGTGTGTATAGTATTCTCATAAATGGAGGAATACTATTGCAATAACAGTTCTTCTCCGATAAGAAAGGCATAAGCTTTTCGATGACAACTTTTGCTGATTCTTTTGTAAATCGAAAATGTTGGAAAAATAAAGCGTCATTATATCGTTCAAATGGATTACACGGATCACTGATATATCGAGGCAGGCGTGAGAGCACGTTAAAAGATCTTTCAATTTTTTCCGCAGACTCGATTGACTCGATCAAAATAGTTTCGTCCATAGCATTTTAGTTTCAGCTCCTAAAGAATAAAATTCAGGCAAAATAATGATTCAGCAGCGCAGTAAACAATTTATTTCTATGGCTACGTCATATCACCTGCTAAAGAGACTGACATCGGAAGGGTGACAATAAGAACTTGGAAAGACAATAGCCTACATTTTCGAGGGCTAGGGAACTTGGCTGCGTCATCACACGCGGTATTCTTCTAATATAATATCTTGTGAGCGTCATAGCTGACAGTCGAATGGTCGATACAAGTTCCGTTACAACGTTCCGATACAACTGCGATATCTACCAACATGCCAAACATCCTATTTTCAAATGAACAAATCCTGTCGATGCTATCCCTTATTCAAGAAAGACGTGATTTTTTATTTTGTAAAATTGATAATAAACTTACTGTGAATAATAAGTCCACAAGCTAGAAACAATTGTGTGATGATTTCATTGATATAACTAAAATGGATGGTGTTACCGTAGAGAAGATACTAAAGAAATGGGACAACTTAAAATCAAAGTTGCGGCAGTATGTCACGAAGATTGGCCGAAGCCGATCAGCAACGGTGGTGGACCTCCTATGGCTACAGATCCAGTAATGGAACTTTGCTGGGATATCATGGGACGGGATAACCCATCCCTTGTACACATCAAAGAGGCAACAAGTTCAAATGTACCTGTGGAGGAAGATAAAGAAAACTGGTTACGGCGATGAGAATGCGACGTTAACTCAGGACACGGATACTTCTGTCGCATGTAGTGAACAGATAAACTCATCGAGCAATAATTTGTCCTCATCTGACGTGGCAAAACTAGCGTGCAAGAAATTGGAAGAAGAAATTCTTCAAAACCGTAAAGAGCACAAGATCCGAATGGAACTACTTCAGGCGAAGCGAGAGTATTACGTGGAAAAGACCGCTAGGTTAATGAACCATTTATGATTGACGAACGTTATGTCATTGATTTCTATGAAATGAATTATTATCTTGGATTCATGCATTATTATATATTTATGAAATAACGCAACATAATCTACTCTACTATCAAGCAACAATATTGTGCGATGAATTCATTGGATAAATTATTTTTAATTAGACTTCGGTAACATCTATAAGCGAGAATTAAATTCAGATAACAAGTGTATATTTCGTGTACTTTAAACCTAAGTTGATTAGATATTAGCCTAGTGTATTCATTTCGTTAAACAAACCGAATAAGTGACTGACTGAAAAGTCCTAAATTAAATGCCAGGCAATTCTATTAATACATAGGTTAAATCCTAGAAATTATATACTCAATGTATCCTTTCATAACAAAGAAGTAATTATTACCCTTAAAGTAGCAATTTTTTTCTATCTATTTGGGTGGTAATACAATCCAATAAGGTAGCTATCTTAAATACTTAAAAAAGCATTTAGGTAAAGCTACCTCACCGTGAATTGAAACGTCCCTTGAAGGTGGCTTAGGTACCTTAAAGCAATTTAACGTGTGTTCCTTTAGGTAGAGGCGCCTTAAGGTACCTACAAAATGACGCACTTCCTTAAGGTCCCTACACCTTAAAACTGAAACATACTAAGGCTGTTTTTAAGGTACCTTAAGGTACTTGAGGCTTAGGTACCTAAATTGAAATAGGTCTCTGAAGCCATTCACGGAGGTCATTACGATCATCTCATCGATCATCGAAGGCGTCAATGTGCGCATCTGAAGCTTTTCATGGGTGCGGGATTTCCCATTGGAATTCCCATCGTATGGGAATACCACATATGCAGAATTCCCATGGGATTGGAATAGCAATTTCGGTTTTGGGAATTCCCATAAAAATGTGAGAAGCTCTTAGTTCTGCTGTACGTTTTTCATAGATATGATAACAATAGAAGTTTTCATTTCTAAAGAAAGTTATGCCATGAAATGTTTGTAGCGTAGGCATTCACACCATTTTTATCTTTTCTAACACGTTTCTACAAAAGAGGCATTGTTTTTATAAAATTGAGTAACAGACAGAAATTGATAAAGTGTGCTTGACGCTTGTAAGATTGTAAAGTTGAAATTTCTGTTTGAGGTACTTCTATTCTTCCCCCCCACATTTTTCAAGTTTTCCAAAATCATCAAATTTCGCCAAAGTTAGTCATATCGGGTTTAGAATAGACTTCATCTGTCAGTGAGTGACACTACAGCACGACTGAGAAGTCTTACTTGAACCCTGGGATGAAGGATTGGTCCCTTGGATACTCAGTTAGAATACAAGGTACAGCTGTGATCATGAACTTCGTGTGATTGTTGTCTACAGACAAATGACGGGCAGCTGTCTAATTTTGAGGCTGTAAATGTTCTACAAGTCAGATAAGAGGAGTTTTACACACTCAAAGCTATGCCACGTCAGTGAGAGCAGGTAGGACCAAGAGAAGATCGTTGACGATGCAACACTTCCGGGTGTCAACAACAGAAATGTGTGGGGAAAGAATAGAAGCACCCTGTTTGATTGTTTGATTCTCGCACTTAAACATGTAGTCTATTTTCAATCACGATCCATGAATTCCCCATGCACCAATATATAAGCTAATTTTTTGCGATCCACTTAATAGTGTTGCAATTGATACAAGTAAACATGAAGTCATCCACTCATCAGTTTCACGTAGAGAGTGCCGTAACTGTCGCGGGTCCTCAAATGCGCGCAGCCGAGCTTCGCTACGCCATCACCTAACATTCACGTGCCAAAGAATTGCTAGTGCAGACCTTATCTATGGTGCAGACGCATGTGTGTGTGCGTGTACGTCTCCGGTGTGCATTTATCTATGTGTGTCCTTTTTTCTCAATGGCCAATGAAGAACGATATCATCTGGAAGGACAACACTTCCGAGTTGTTTTACACTTAACCGTTTCTTTCATTTCACAAACAGATCACAGCATATTTTTTCAGAGCAGATTGTGGTCCTGAATGGTAGAGGCTGACAGAATCTCTTCTTCCGACTAATATATTCAATTGACTGCGTGTACTTGTACTTCTAAGGGCGGGCCTAACTACATCGCATTTTAGCGCGGGCCCCCTCCGAACGGGGGGCTTGGGACTGTAGTTACGGCTCTGCATGTAGGGACGCATCTGTAGTAGGCCCATTTTCTTTATGCTAGGATTTACATATCGCTATATTTTTAAACTATTTTAGTAAACCCTATTAGGGCCTATCTTTTTCAGAACAGGCACCCTTGAGGTCATGCATATTCTGAACTCTAATAAGGAAGCTATTTAATTAGATATTTGAAATGCCAGTTTACAAGGTAGCCTGATATTATGGATTATAGACTTATCTGTAGAGCACTTTGCTTTACATGATCTAATGACCTGCAAAACTACTTATCAAAGAAAGATTCAGCTTATGGGAATTGTATTGGGAAAGAATTGTAAATTTTTAAGAATCGCGTGGGAATGGAATTTTTCTAATTGTAATTCTGTGGTATGGACGAAGTTACAATGGACGCACTATGATAGTGACTACAGTGGATTATAATATTAATTTTCTTTCACATGAAACTTTTATTTCATGTAACATCACATAGCAGATACACAGAAAAAGACGAAGTTAGCATTAGACAAGTGAATTAAAGAAAGCTGAGTTCAGTTCTCTGAATGTTACAGGTTTCAGGAATGTTTCTTAACCTAGTTGCTAAGGACTCTCAGTCGGTCTAACTTATCAAAGAAAGATTTAGCCTATGGGAGTTGTTATGGGATGAAATTGCAAATTTTTGAAAATCCTGTGGGATTGGGATTTCTTATTGCAATTCTGTGGGAATGGGATGGTTATGGGGCGAAGAAATCTCGACCTACGGCAAGCCTGAGTCGCATACCACGAATTTTGGTAGCCGTTATAGAACCAGCATTGACAAGCTGCGACTTAGAATTTTTCATGCAGTCCATAAATCTAAGTCAAGTTAGTGATATTCCTCTAAGTCAAGTCATATGCTTCAATGACGTTAAGCACCGATGATGTAAACATGGATGATAAATGATGCATAATCTCTATATAGGCGGTTGATTCCGACTCCGGGGGTTGACAGGACTCTGGCTTTTGATAGGACTCCGACTCCAGGTGGCCAGTATATAAAGCCTAGGTTTTTTAAAAAAACTGGCAACTTGCATCATAGATCATTATAGGCTTACCTGAACTTATCTTTAGTGATCATTGCTGTATCTATTATCAATCATTTTCCATGAAGGTTTATCAAATGTCGCTTCAAGTTGGATGCATACGACTGGACTCCTCCCATCTTGTTGATGTGTGCTTCACACGGTTTTTCTCCAGTCTCTACCAGGCAGGAAAATCTCAATCCTTCTTCCAAAAAATATGATTACACTTTCGATTTTAATATGCGCTTTAGAGGAGCCATCATACAAGATTAACGTACGGGTAAGAGGTAATGTTCTCAAACAAACTAGTATTTCATGTTTGTCTGTGATGTAGGAAGGCTTGTCTTCTATACTGAATCACCGAGTGAAAAGGCAATTCTTTTTCACTATCACGGTTCATTCCCTCAACAAGCTTTGCATGCACTGCTGTCTCTGTTCTTTTGTTTGACTGAGAAAGTTAACATCAAGTCAATGACAACTATTCACGAGGATAAATAATTTGTCTGTATTATACTTTAGGTCTAGTTACAGGCCGGAGTCCTATCATTTGATAGGACTCCGACTCCAGAAAAAAATGACAGGACTCCGGGACTTCGACTCCGACTCCGCATCCCTGCTGCGACTTTATAATTTATCTGCGATATATATTATTTTTCCTGCGACGAATTTACATGATAATCAAAATTATGTTGTAGATTGATCATGCATGTCTGATAGAAATTTAATTTGATCACAAAAGGTGTAATTCTATAAATGTTTTCAGCTTTCGTCGGGAAACTTTTGGTTTATATTCCGGAGTTTTTTTCATTTTCATTGCAATAGGATTGCAACTGACATACCTCTTTTCATCATGGATTGTTAACACTAAATCTCTCTTTCCTGTAAGTCAAATCATGTGAACTTATTGAATGTGTAATATGTCTTTCTGTTATCTTGATTCATTCATTTGCAGGTAAATCTCTTTTTATCAATTCTCGGTATTACCTCAATTTGTCATCCAATAACTCTGTACAGGCATGCTACCAAAGAGAACTCTGGAAGCGAAAATTGAATTCGACGATGCAAAATTTGCATACGCATTGATTTTGTTATTCAATCATATCTTGAAATCAATAATTTCATCATGGTGATAAGTCACACTGACCAGCGCTCATGCCATTGCAAAAAGCGTCACCTACACTTGAAAATTATGGAGAATTGATACTTTTTGGTGGTCATTTGCATTTACAACTTGAAATCATTGTCATCTCCAATTCAGTCATGTCACTCTTCCATTTTGTTTCGATAAGAATTAGTGCACATTAATTTATTTCAATGGTTTTGGTTGATTTGTGCTTGCTGTGATGCTACGCTTTTAAAGTGGGGGACCAAAATTAGAATGTTTGAATTTAATGTTCAAACATGACTACATTACACTAATAGTATGTGTGGTACTAATGACTATGTAATTGAATACTTATGCACCGGCAGCCATTGGTAAGATCATGTATTCATTAAGTGATCAAGGTTCCATGCAAATGGGTATAGCAGATGTATTACATAGATGTATCAATAATTGGTGTACAAGATTAAGACTTCATAACATGCCGAAGGACAGCAAACCTAAGGAACGTGGTACATGTATATGTAAAATCCTTAAATATCCTTGGCAAAAATGGTACTAAATCTAAAAAGAATGTTGTTGGATGAATTTGTTCCCCTGAGGATCATGTATAGAAGATAAAATATTTCCATGTGATCTTTATATTACCTATGATAAAAATTGTGGTTCATCAATAGAAGCTTATGTCATGAAAACTTCAATTAGTATTGGACAGTCCAAACTTCGAAACACGCGATTCACGAGAGGTGATGAAGTTGTTGCAAGGGCGACGAAAGTCAATGTTATCAATTCGACTTTTGTGAATACTGGGGATCGCTTAATGACTCATTCTTTCCTGTCACATTGTAGATCGTAGCCATGTTTTAAGGCCTCTTAAAGAGCTGAATCTTCATTCGTATGCCGTATACGAATAGGCTCGGCAGTAAAAAAAGTCAGTTTTATTACTTCATTATAAAAAATTCTCAGTTCATGAGGAAAATTCATTATTATAGTCAGTATTGCTCTTTACGCATTCTAAGCGGCGTGGTCAGGTGCTCTATATAGAACTCGGGATATGCAGACAGTCTGGAAACGTTATCATTTCCGATGCATAGGCGCTGCCCCAGGGGGCTTAACGGGGATGTTGAGGAAATTAAACTCCTAAGTTTTATAGTAATCAAGCATAGATTAACCCATTAACGCCCGAGTTATTTTACATCTCAGAATTCAACCAAATTTGGTGTGCTGATTTATTTCAAGTCAGTGTTCACAAAAATAATCAAATATATTTCTAATCATTGTTTGTTTTAATATTGCAGCATGCGACCATATGGTCACACTAGGAGTCTGGCCGCCAGCTCGAATTCTGCAGGGAACAAGAGAGGGGACTTTTACAGAATAACTTGCACACTACGGTTACTACCAAGGATGTCTATGAAAACTATATATCTTTATTACTCCATATTTTTATAACTCGGATGAGCAATTTTGTCTGCTATGATAGCAATCATTTTTTCTACCACCGTAACCCCAATGGACCACAGGTGACCCATCAATATACAGGAACCTCACCTTAAGTGAACAAGGATTCGGTGTAGAAGCTTCTCCTTTGGTATACTGTATACATGCTTTAGAACATTGTTCGTCTACATGTCAATTCTAGTTCTATGAAATGGCATGTAGCATAAAAATAATCATCTTTCCTCAAAGGTATCTCCGGGGTTAACGATTGGAAAGGCATCTCCATTTGTGAGTTTGTTATGAAAAGTACGGTGGACGAGATAATGCGCTCGTAGCTTGTATAGTTAAAAGTAAAATTTTGGAAAATTCGTTCCCAGAAAACAAATAAAGATTCATAGAAATAGGAGTTAGCTACTTTATTACTAGCACTGTACTAGCAAATTACTGGCATAAGCCGTCGACTTTCACACAGATTTTGAATTTTCACAATCGGTGAGGGCAAAGTAATACAAAATGTTTCTGCTTAAATTGATCACATACAACATTGAATATTGATTTAATCAGAGACTTTCCTTGCGATGACAGAGCAGCCTACAAGACTTTCGTTGTTCTGAATGCTACACTGCATAGAACAATTCTGGTATAGAATATGGTATAATATTATAGAATATAATAATATAATAATATTATAATATTAATAGAACAATATTCTGGTATAATATGTGATTGCTGGAGTAGGGCCCGAAGCGAGCATCTCGATTTTTGAGGGCATGGACACGGGCATGCACAATAATGGCTTAATCTGCGAATTCATACCCGGTCAGTGGATATGCAGGTAAGGATTCATGGCACACATAACGCAGGCGTAATGCAGGCCAAGCATATTATACGACTGAATCTAATCACTATCGAACTTAGTCACATCGCATTCTTTAGTCATTTATGGCTGGCAACTTCCTTTTGAGGTCAACTCATGTTTCGCATTGTCATTGCGAGACAATACCGAAAACGAATTTCGAAGATATATGTCTTTATAATCATCTATCACAAGAAATAGGGTACCCTCTGCATTTGAAACCTTCGGTTGAATTGGAATAACGTTGATTTTATGGATTTTGCGATGACTATGCTTCACTTGCAACGATAACGCTTGATCTTGAAGCGAAATTTTCACTCTTGAAACGACTTTACCATATATCAACACCATATACCAAATACTTTGCATCTATCAGAAAAATGATATCAAATAATTCCAAATATCACATGTGTATTCAACTTCATTACAAAAGTGTGCAGATCAGTTATGTCTACATGAAAACATCATTCATTTCAAAACACCAGGGAATGTAACTCTGCATTCTGCACAACCAAGCCTCTGCCATTGTTTGCTCTATCACATTTGTGTGACATTCCGCAGGAGTAGCCAGAATGCCCATTCTTTCGTCATGCTCCATTGTTATAAGATTTGGCCGGTCATCTTCCAGAGAACTCTTCGTAATAAGCATACTCTTATGAATACAGTAACCTAATAATATGAGAGATACAGGAACGCCCAACCTTACCCTTAACATTTTGTGGCCCGACCATTTGAGTCGACGTCATTGTCAATTTTATGAGCTTGATTTCGAACGATCTCGTTTTTTTAACTCTGAGGTAAGTTGACGTAAGCTGTGATACGGTTGCAGTGAGGTAGCACGTTACTCGTTTTAGACGTTTTAGAATTTCTTTAGGTTTCAGAATCAGGAGAACGAGCTGGCCAACAGTACTCACTAAGCCCTGCTTGCCAAATAATGAAGTTGACTCTAATTGAGACTTGCATACTCCTGTGACAGTTGCCATTAATACCATAAATTACGAAGGATCATGGATCACTGTCGATGGATCATATTCATTTGGCAAAATTTTAAAAATGTTCCACATAGCGTTCAGAATTCATGTTTCCGTGTGTAAGTTCCTTAAGTGATGGATCGAATAAGGGACTTAGAAATAGACGAGTATAGTGCAAGAGTGCAGCCACCAAGTTAATGAAGGATCATTTAACAAATTAACAAATTAGGCGGTTAGGTTTTGGATGTTTTGATGTTTTGCGTGGACGGCCAGAGCCCTCCTTTACGACGAAGTCGAATCATCCATCCATCGCCCATCGATTGTGTTTGTTAATTGACATTCGCTCTTGCTTGTGCTTGGCAACCATAAAGAAAACCACTTTCCTTTGCCTGGAATGATGTTCGTTATTTATCATTTGTTTGTTGTAGTGTTTTCAACCCGATAATAGATTATTTCTAGGAAAGCAATCAGGGTGCTGCCCACAACACCCGCAACGAAGTCAGGAAGCTATGGACGTCATGAATCCAGTTAATACAAGTTATCATCATTAGTTGATGAATAATGGTTGAAGAAATAATGTTGCTATGACGATTCTCTTTTTTTTTGTTTTGCTTGATAGCTTTTGGCTTGTAGAACAACAACATAAACTACATAATTACATAACAAAAATTACAAATATTAAGAGGTATGATTGAGTGTAACATTGCTAAATGAAGAATGAATATCAATTATTTATACTTTTTTATTATTAACAGGAAAACAACGCTCATATCATGCTTGAAATTTCCAACAATGAGTTATTATTAACACAAACTGACATATCTTTTCCAAAGAAAAGAGAAGTTCGTTTGTTGGCGGAGTTAGACAAAGTTGAAGTTAAGGCGATGTTTAAGGGTGATCCATTTTTTATGAAACAATCTGTAGCAGCTTTATATGTGCTAATTGCATTTTCCACTATATTGAGCATTGGTGAATAAGGAGGTAGCATGTGAACCATTTGCTCACTCTCCTAGTCTGTTCGCCGATGCGTTGTCGAGGATGAATCCAGTGTCTGCAAAACTTATTGAGGAGGTAGTCTGTAGAAAATTTATAAATTTCTCGCGATTCATACCTCCATTGATGAGCTCATGATGTCGGGAGTCCTCGCCTGTTGGAAACAGAGAAGCAGATCGTAAGGTTTTCCCACGTGCGACCGTGGGTGCGAGGGCAGTGAAGATTGATACCCGCCTCATCGATGTATACCAGCTCCTGCCGTAGTACTCCGTCATTCAACAGCAAACTCGCAAAATCCCGCGGTAGCGTCTTTGCTGTCTCACTGTTCTTTCGGTGGGAGTAGCTTCAAGTTTCTTCATTAACAGGGGCTGGCCAAGAGGGCGGAGTTCACAGTTGGTCTTTGAATGAGGTTTACTCGGTAGCCGCAAGCCTAGTTCTTGATTAATTTGATTCACTGTGTGGGCTAGATGTTCTTCTACGATATCTTGTAGTGCATTTCTTATTTCATCATCCACCTTTACCAGTCTTCGTCCACCCCATGTGTTTTGCATTGATGGTTCCATTGATCTGCGTATGACTGAATAAGCCGAATTTACATGAATGTTGCGTTGCCTTGTTAGCTCGGCATAGTCATCGCCCTGATCATGTGCCCCAATCAGACGCTCCGTATCCGCTTCACTAATTCTTTGTCTAGTGGCCGAGATTATGCTGTTGTAACGGCCAAACGGCAGTTGAATTCACCTTTTGCATCTTGTGGGTCTATCATTGTTCACGATCAGATCTATTTTCATGCAACTCATATCGGATTGTGCTGTTGAAACGTCATTTTTATTTGACGAGGCCGGCAATACTGCGTTATAAGTTGTCATTTTCTTCATTTGATCTGGCATCATGCTATTGAAGTGACAAAGATGCTTCTTGAAAAGTGGTTGTCCAGTTAAAATGTCTATGATTCAATTGAGCCGACATCTGTTATATTAGCTGTTGAACAGTCAAACTTATAGCTGTGTCAATAAATTTATTTTGTCAATAAACAGATTTTGTGCCATTCACTATCTCTAACAATCATGCCATTTAAAAAAAGCATCAAAATTCAGTAAACATCTTGTTGATGCATTGACCTTCCATTTAAATGCGAGATGATGGAATAGCATATCTTACACATCATTTTACTTGATACCATGCATAAGTAGTAGGATTAGGCTTGTAAAATGAAGGCTAGACAGATATTTATATTCACATTCAATTAAGCTACCATTTGCTTTTATTCATCTTCCCTGATGTTTGTAGAACACAGAATTAAATATTTTGTTTATCTGCTTCGGTTTGCTAGAAGTGTGATTAATACGAAACTGACGGCACATAGAGGAACCTATTAGGTGGGCAAGAAGGAATTCCTAATACCTTACAGAGATAGGAAAAAAAGTCGTGCGTCGCTTGCGGATTAATGTGAGTTCCAGCAAAGTGCTTCGATTGCCAAAATTCCTTCAGATTCGAAGACTTCAGATCATTGCCCACAAGTTTCCTCCATAATGTTGACCCTTCCGATCATTATTAAAGAAAGTAGCAGGCGTACGAAAATAAGTTCACTTGATTATCCTCTCCTCGGCATTGCTCACTGTATTGTGCATACATTGAATCGAAGCCAAGACAGGGATGTGTGTTTTGGTGTGTACGAAGTGATATCACAGCACGCACGCATCTCTCACTGGCTCACTGGCTCCACTGTCCTCTGCTGACAGCTTATTGTTTGCCATTTCCAATAGAAAGCCATACATGAATTATCCATTCGAGAAGGAGCAAGTTGATGTGCCATTTCGACATTAAGGTTGCATATAATTCTTCCTTTCTAGGAAACCGAAGCGCGCGCAGATGAATCTAATTCTGTGTTGTAGAATCATATATTTTTGTTCACCGACCGACTATTTGCTATCATGCAGCTTGCAAACTGACGCACCCTAATCAAACTGCTACTTAGAAATTGTATGTTTTCTATCTCTAAAAAATTAAGTCTCAATGTTCTATGTGAAATTTGCCATAGTAGGATGACTTGTCATGTTTCACAGTGGAGAAGTATAAATCAAAATGGTGTGAAATATCAAAATACCTTCTTATTTACATGTAAAATAGAAAAAAACAGTATGAACAAAATATATTATGGATAATTCTATAAGTATGAAATTATAGAAGTTACAAAAGACCTTGAGCTGTACGTAAAAACGAAATGACAGATAATTGACTGATCATGACAATTACACAATTCAACGTGCGTCAAGTCAACAAAATTAAAAAAAACAAGCTAACGACTACTTAATTTTTTAAAAGGTGCAGATTGTGATTTAAAAGAAAATTATTACATTCTAAAATGTCTAGAAATTTAAAAGTACTAGTAGTTGCTAGGAAGACAAACAACGGTTCTCCTCTCCTCATGTGGAATGAATTGGCGAGTAAGTCGTTCTGTTTAAAATTATGCTCATCACTAATTTATTGAAAAGATTCTGTTTATTCTCTTTTGTGTGTGTGAAATGTACGACTTTGTGTGATGCTGATGTGTTTTACTAAGGCTTTCAGAAATAAACGATATTTATTATTATTATTAACAGTCTGCCCATTCAGATGATTAGATGGCAGGTTTGTCTCCAATCAAATTATCAGATCTAGCTAGCAGCGGGAATACGCTACCTAAAATCTGCCAGGTGTGTAAGAGAATTACTGTTAGTTCTTAAGCTAAAACGTGAAATAATAAATACAAAATATGCATACAAATTATTTACTAATTAAATGAGGTCATCAACAGGAACTTGGTCAGGACGATCGCGTTTCGACCGCTAAATCCTGGACGCTCAAAGCCGACTAAGCGCGGTCCTGTACAGCCTCAAAAATTAAATTTATAGTAAAGAAAAAATTATCAAAAAAATATAGTCGCTATTGACTGAAATATATCTCAGGCATTTGAAAGAATGGCAGAGTCCAGCCAGTAGAGGTCAATAGGAAGAATAGGATCTTACAAATGCTCCGTGTCATGACAAATTTGTAGAGGCAATATTTGCTAAATTGGCAATTTGATGGGTGACTATATATTACTTTGATGCTCAGCCTTATTAATAAGTATTTTTTCTTAAGCGTGATCATATCACAAACTATACGCTGTCTCTGAAAGAGCAAAACATGATAATCAAATATAATGATCATAATTAACATTAATTTGAGATGTAAGTGGGCCACAGTATTATTCAAATTCAAGAAGTGAAACATAAATTTAATCAATCATAAAATCATGCCGATGAAAATGTGAATGATTAATTTGAAATTTCAGCTTAGAGGTACAATAAGATTGAGAGGGACAATGAGACTTGAATTACGAGGTACATTGCGGTTTATGAAATTCCTTGATAATCAACTTGATTTCCGCTTAATGAAGATGTCTGCTAGCCAGTTTTCATTCTTCCTTTTGATAACTGATAGGTTTGATACTACTTTTATAGAGGTACCACATCGCTAGTACATAAAACAGGAATAATTTGCAAAAATTTAGTTTCTTAACGATTGAACGCAATCTTCGCATAAACTGAATTTATTGATGTAGAAATTTTCACTGCATGCTGACATTTTTTTGAGTTGACACTACCTACTCTACACTTACTCTATGCTACACGATATCCGTGTCTAGAGGTAATTATGGAAAACTTTAACTTCATCTGAAATGTATATATAATATGCATAATAACAGATAATGGATGATTTATTTCGGTCATAAATTAAACGGCCTTCGGTCAATAGGTTTTAATTACCTCAGAATTATTTATTACAGAATGTATAATGAAACAACGTAAAACAACGCAAACATAAAAGCAACGTACTTACTCGATAATTTGTTGAATTGCAAACCCACTTCGCATAATTCTTTTCGTAATACTAAAAATTTGCGCTTTCTACTAACCCAGCAGTCTTATCTCAACCATCTTTGTTTCACTTCAATATCTCCTATTCTCACAGTATGTTTGGATGCAAGTCCCATCTTCACTGCTTTGCTTGAATTTTCGTTACTGTGAGCGTGTTATTGGGCGTTCTTGTTTATATGAGCAAATTGATGGTCGTCTGGAAATGCCTATCGATCTCTTGAAAAGTGTTGAGGCTCATTTTTATTTTAAAGCAAAATCTGTTAATTACTTTGTGGATGACTATAAAGATCAGTAGCTTAATTAGCTTTCATTTTTAAATGAAATAAAGCTTCTTTAATGAAAATACGTGTAGATGGAACTGACACAGATATTTTTAGAATAGCCAAAGAAACTCAAAGCCAAGTAGTTTACATAGTTCAGTGTACAGATATTTTTGATGTCACTTATATACATCTAACGATTGTCTGCAATACATGAAGGCGTTTGTGCCAGAAGAAGAAGTTGCTTAAAATGTTTTCAACCTCTTTACTTCTAAATATTGCTCCATTTCAAATAATATTTATATATAATGATACCGGTCAATTTTGATATATTTTGTAATCACAGTTATCCAGATGATTATCTTCAAAAGTATGCCAAAATAAACATAGACCAAAAATTCAAAATAACACGAACAACATTTATCTTCGTGCTCCATTTATAAACGAAAAAACAAGGTCATAAAGGCCGCAGCGAATTGAAAGCTCAGCATCACTCCAACATTTGTCATTCCAAAACCATTATCGCAGCAATTGAAATTTAAAGATAATCTGCCATGTTACAAAAATTGCTGATGGAACGACCAAACGATCTGCTTTGTGAAAGATATCGCATACATTTTGTTGTATTGATTCTTATGTGGGCAAATCCCAGTGCACTCTTCGAAGAAGAATGTATCAACATTTGAATAAAGATGTAGCGTCTGTATAATGTTTGCAGACATTTTGTGCAAAAGCATCAAATTATAAGACCTGCTACTATTATTAAGATGAAATATCAATCTACAAAGTAACTTTAACAACAGCTTTGAACGGAAGACAGCCGAAACGATGTGCCTACATCAATAAGATTTCACCTGCCATGAAAATTATGTTGAACCAATAAGTGCATGCATAGCTTGTCTGTAATAACTTTTCAAATTTTCCATCTGGTTCATTCATAGAATTGTACATTTTCCATTTGATTTGTTAAAGAGCCAGTCGAACAGTAATAATTATTGGCCTTGTCAATTTTAGTTATTTCAGAATTGCACGAATAATGTAGCAAGAATAAATGTGTGAAATATATAAATATGCATACTCGCTGCTGCAAAGAAGGAAATGTGAGATTTTTACATGATCGGTCCTGTTATAAACGATGCAACAAAGTTATAGGACTAATGACTGGTGATGCAAAAATGTGCAGTACCAGACCTGAAGCTTCACAGACTCGGTGATGGCACATTCGACTACGTATTAGTCTACTTGCTTATAACTAGGACCCTTTGTGCAGCAAAAACTGTAAATTACGCATTTCAGAAATTATAATTGTGCATAATTATCATGTAATAAAGGTTGCTAATCGCCTTTCCGGATAATACTATATGTAATTAAGAACAGTCAAGCGTCAGGAACCTTCGAAAATCTTTGTCAGCCGATTTCTGACTTAAGAACATTCACAGAAAGAATATATATACAGCACACAAGCATCAAACAGATACTTCAGATGTCGGATGACCACAGAGACTAGTTGAGTGCTCTTAAGTGTAATAATAAAGTTTCCACTGTTTTGGTGTCAACAATTGAGCTATTGTTGTAACTGAGGCAGGATCCTACGCCCCTTCACATCCATTCATCAGATTGCAGTTGTTTGATCATAACTGCATTCAGTGTATTAATAGTGGCTAATCAAGTGGCTATCGGACATCTGAAGATGTCTGTTCTTCTTGAAGATTCATCTGTTTGATGTTTGTGTGCTGTACAATATTCCTTCTGTGAATGTTCTTAAGTCAGGAGTCGGCTGACAAAGATATTCGAAACGTCCCGACATTTGGCTGTTCTTAATTACATCTTTTTTATCCGGAAAGGCGTTTAGCAAACTTTAATTCATATTGATCATACCGGGTATGGCCGACACTCTTAAAAAACTCCGTGCATAATTATGTTTGTGCAGATCAATGGAGAGCAGAACCCCAGATAATTGAAAGTTATATTTGCACAGTAGTTGCGGTCTTTAGATAACTCAACATGGTAAATTGTAGCTAGTTAAAAATCGACGACACAAATCTAGCACTGATGGAAGCACAATAAAAGGACACCAGTAAAATGAAAACTAGCCATAACTTTGCCGAACTAGTCCCAAAACACGTACTAACCCTATATTTTATTATTAAAGGCAGCTTATCTTGAAAAGATATTTATAAAAATGAAAAGTTCAATGAAAAAAATGAAAAAGAATCAACGTACAACATTCTTAAAAAATCTAAAGTCGATGCTGCCTCTCCGAACTAGTCCCAATAACTGAGAACCACCCAATATACCCAATACTCACGCATAGCCACTCAAGTGTAACCACAAAAACACAAATCTATCGCCGTGGCGTGCGGTTCTGAGTTCTTTTGGCGTGTTTGTGAGGTCGTAGACTTTCGTGTTTGGTGTCAAACGACTCCTTTGATTCTGGTCTTGCCTATTCTGGGATTTATTTCATCGCATCGTGTTGATCTTGTGTGCTACAGTGGATTTTTTGGCAGATCAATCAACAATAGTGTTATTCGTTCACTTTGGCTACAAAATTCATCGCTGTTGATTTCAGTACTCCGGCCGTGTCATCGTAAATATCGTCATCATCTTTGGTGCAGTGTCTGGTGTTTCATCGCGTGATTGTTGAAGTGTGCTGCCCAGCTGGGACTGTAATCAGCTGTTATTGGTGGTCAATGGTAAACCCTCCCTGTCACCCAAACTCCGTATTATCGATTTTTGAACACGTGATCCGTTTCATCATCAATGCGTTTCAATTACGCTACAATTCCTGAATCATCGTGCAACAAATGATCGTGCTGAATTCTGATTGATTGTACGTCATGCCGACAACGGACGAAATTCTTCTTCTGGAGGAATCAGATCTAAGATCGAAGAAAAACAGTCTGACAGAGTAGAATTTGATCGACGCCATAATTCAGCTAAGGAAGCGAAACAAAGACTCTGATCTTCCTTTTGAACAGTTATAGCAGAAACTTTTGGCATCTGTGCGACCAACTATAGATAAAGTTGATTCTTTAATGACTATAAGTTAGAAGATCTCCAGGAAAAATATGATAGACTTTTGAAAGTTAATCGGGAGCTAGAAAGCGCTATATCAGTGAAATTTGATGAAAAAATTGATGATATCATAATTGAAATTCAATTCAGAAATGAAAAAGAACGAAATGTTATCATTTCAGGTCTACCGGAATGTAAGTCTGGTTCAGAGGATGAAAGAATTGAAAGCGATAAACAGAAGGTAAAAGATATCTTTAAAGCAGCTACTCTTGATCCTCCTAACACAACTCATGTTCAGAGATTGGGGAAACCAAGTGTGAAGCATCGTATACTATGTGTTACTTTTGGAAGTGTCGATGACAAATATAAAATACTTGGCAGGTACTCATGCTTACATAAATACCAAATTATAAATTTGTTAACGTATATTTTACGCCGAATGCATGTCAACATGAGAAAAGGCAGAAAATATCTGAATTTCACACAGAGTCATAAAATTTGACTTGCAGCCGTCTAAAAACAATCCCAAATTATTAGAACTACCCAGAATCTGAATCTAAGTAAATAGACTTATGAAAGTAGTAGAAAATCTTGTTTCCTATTGCTTCGGTCGACAAGAACAACATAAACATCCAAATTACGTAGTTATCTCATCGAATATAGAGATGACAGTCTCAGCATGTGTTAACTACACCAAGATGCTGCATGTACTCATCAAAGGATAGGAAATCTTATGTATACAACAGAAATGAAAAGTTGGTTATCAAAAAACATCTATTCATGGCTCATAAATCAATTGATGTAAACGTGGTCATTGAGGTGAACGTGTTCACCACATCGTTATCAGCATGCAAAGATATGGATCAAATAAAACATCAATAGAGTCATAATTAATTTTCTACTCAGATGCGTTAAAAATCGACTAGAATTGGACAAAGGATAAAGAAAACATGGCAAGAAAGATCTGTGATAGTCTTCACAAACTATTTCCAATGCTAAATTTTGGTTAAGTGACAACAGCGTTTGCATATGTTCCACGTGGATTTTTTATGCACCGTGACATGAAGCGCACGTATGAAGCGTTCGTCCATAATCCATACCGATATTCAAGCCCAATAATCAGGAAGATATTCAACTCTTTGATATCAGAAAGCCAAAATTGCCGTGCTATATAGAATTTAATGGAGAATAATAATGAACAAAGCTTTTGCAATAAAAATTAAGATAAAATTTGAATGTGAACTATTTTCAAACTAAATTTCAAAACGCTTCATGCGTGCGTTGAAGAGAGTGAAATTATTTGGAACAGTCCTTACATGATCTTATCATTAAAGATTGGAAATCAGATGTATACTTACGTGCAGTTGTTGCCTTCAGTGGCAATCCACTTGCTGGTTGACGTGACATTGCTAATGCATCGCAGGAACACTGCAGACTCATATGAGATACTCATGCAATGCAACCACAATGCAAAGCTTACTCACGAATTGTAGATCTAGCGCTGAATGAAAGCAGAGCTTCTGTCCTGAAATTGGCATGAATTTTATGAATACATTTTTTGTAAACTCTCTTTTCAG
Source organism: Prostheceraeus crozeri (assembly GCA_907163375.1). Taxonomy (NCBI): domain Eukaryota; kingdom Metazoa; phylum Platyhelminthes; order Polycladida; family Euryleptidae; genus Prostheceraeus; species Prostheceraeus crozeri. The sequence goes on along the minus strand of CAJQUW010015576.1, from coordinate 13,192 downwards.
TTGATGAATTGATGAAAACATAGAAATCCAATGTTAGCTTTTGTTGAAGATAGTGTGGCACCAGAAAGGAAATTTGTTGAATGTCATTTCACCCATTTCACCCTGAGGCACCGAATCGGTCAGTGCTGTTACATCTTAAGGTGACTCAAATTACCGAAACCTGTAGTAGATTTTGACTGAATGGACCTTTTCTTTGCGTCAAATCGCACATAAATGGCAAACAGAAAACAATTTTTGACACTTAAAGAATACTACTTTCAATAGATGACAAGACGACAGATTTTGCACATTCTAGTTTGCTTTTATAATTTTATTGGTATGGATTTAAACATTAGTGAAATTCTTACAGTGTCAGCTAATTTCAATGAAGTCATCAGACGCGAATAGCAACTAGTAGACTCAAATAGTGCAGTAGACTTTAGTGTCCTTGAGACAAGAGTTAATGGTAGGTGCTATTATTTTCATGTTAAAAATCGATTTCTTTTTGCCAATTTCAGTGAGATTTGACGAAAATAAAACGGCCAATGTTTTGCATTGTAAATTACTTTGTAAACATGATCATATATTTTATTTATGCCTAGGGGAACGATCGTTTATCTTTACAAAGTAGATTGATGATGTAGCGAAATTTTTCCTTGAAACGCTCACAAGAAGATTGAGGTACTGCGAGCCAATGTGTTTAACTGTGAGCAAAAGCTACAGTAACCAATGAAGGCTGCCATTCTTTAGGCACGCATGTCATCGCAACGCGTAGCCATGGCGCACCCAATAGTGTTGTCAGTATGCATGCCCACTCTGAACCTTTTCCATATACTGATTACTAACATAGATATTTTTCTATACATGTACATTCTATATTCCTGACATTTCCAGAAGGATTTCAGATATCGATCACCAATCTCAACTTCGAAAATAATTGAAATTTATAACGGATGATAACGGATAGATTCGAAAATGATAATTGGATAAATCTGAAATCCATTTGGAAATGTCTGAAATGGATAGAGAAGTGGTGCAGGTCTTTAGCTCAATATTTTACAGTGTCGGGATGGATGAAAGTATGATTTAATGCCATAGATGGACTCTTCTCTACTCAGAAAACGTACGGACGGAGCAAACTTAACCGAAGCCACTCTGCTGACTGAGCTGAAGTTGCGGTTTAACCAGCGGCAGCGCTAAGCCGGTTTTTGTCTGCTCAGTTAAGCAGCATGTGTGAAGAAGTTTGTTTCTTCTATTCACACATTTAGAGCAATCTATCTAAATCGACTGATCTCAGTCTCACACATGAATCACAATAGCAATTATTTATTTTGATTGCAAGGGGTTCGACGGCATGGTGAGATAGTTGCGGGTCCGGCACGCTGTCTTGGGTCCTGTCATGCCGCATTAAAAAACATTGAAAATTCGGGCAGTTCGTCCGATCCTTGGACGAGTTTTGAGAGGCATTAGACTGAGAGCGGAAGAGCAATGAGACTCAATGACAAAGAATCGAAGCGTTTCAGTAGCTCCTGCACATCACAAACCATCTGCTATGAGTATGAGCGGGCGACATCGCTGACAGAAATTGGTTAGGGTGAAATGAACAATACACATGAAAATAGAGTTTTGTGTGCAAGCGTGCAGACTGCAGAGTGCACAAGTAGCTGTCGTTAGACGACTGAGGAAGCATTAGCTGTCTAGAGTTGCATGAATCTTCCAAGATGTGCAGAAATATTTTGAATCCTGTCCGCATGAATCACAATGTTTTCTTAATTCAACCAGATATGACTTTTACATTATACTGAAAGCCGACAGAAATTAATTGTATTCTAACGTGGTCCTGAACTACCTGAATGGGTCAGTGTAGTTCATCGCCCTAAACTAAGCTGCTTGGACAGTCAGTTGACTCGAATGTTGAATTGTCAAAGTCTGTTGATTCTTTCTCCGAGGACCACGGAAATATCGGTCAAATCTCAAAAGCGTTTGTCAAAAGTAGGGTCTAAGAGATTCCTGAATTTCGAAGAACCGGTTCTGGTACCGAATGGGAGTTATCAGGGAATACGAGCTATGAGGGATGGGAGCAATGTATCAGATTTCGTGGTAAATTGCTTTCTGACCCTGACCGGCATGTCCAGCTATGAACTGCGTAGGTATTGAGAGTGAAGTTGTCATGCAAATTGAATCATTTATCATAAAATTGCAACGAATGAAAAGTAATTTTTTTCATGAAATCATGCTTGTCGGCAGAAACCTCACAAACTATCAAAAATGGACTAGCACATCATTCTTTCATCGGCCCCAATATGCAGTCATCTTTCAGATGAAGTTTTGTTTTGAGAACACAAGCGTGTTTAACAGGGATGCGGAGTCATTTTGATAGGACTCCGACTCCGACTACGGGGGTTGATAGGACTCCGGGTTTTGATAGGACTCCGACTCCGGGTGGCAAGTATATATAGCCTAGTTTTTTGAAAAAACTGGTAACCTACATCATAGATCATTAGGCTTACCTGAACCTATCTTTAGTGATCATTTCTGCATCAGTTATCAATCATTTTCGATGAAAGTTTATCAACTGTCGGTTTAAGTTGGATGCATGCGACTCTGCTCCTCCCATATTCTTGATGTGTATTTTACACGGTTTTATCCAGTCTCTACCAGGCAGGAAAATGCTCATCCTTCTCCAAAAAATATGAGTACACTTTCGATTTTAATATGCGCTTTAGGGGAGAAATTACACATGATTAACATGAGGGTAAGAGGTAATGTTCTCAAACAAACTAGTAGCCTATTTCATTTTTGTCTCTGACGTGACCTTTGGTGCGTAGGTGTGATCGAGGCTATAAAGGCTTGTCTTTTCTACTAAGTCGCCGAATGAAAAAAACAATAATTTTTTCACTTTCACGGTTCATTCCCTCAACAATTACAAGCTTTGCATGCTGCAGTGTCTCTGTATTTTTGTTTGACTGAGAAAGTTGACATCAAGACAGTGACAGATATGCACGAGGATAGATAATTTGTTTGTATTATATTTCGGGTCTAATTATAGGCCGGAGTCCGGAGTCCTATCATTTGATAGGACTCCGACTCCGACTCCAGCAAAAATGATGGGACTCCGGGAGTCCGACTCCGCATCCCTGGTGTTTAACGATTTTTCACCTAGATCTTATCTGTCGATAGAAATTACTAGCTATTGAGAAACGCCGTCCTTACTTTACGAGATTGGTTTCATGCTCAGTAATGATTTCTGAGGTAATTACAGATAGAAGACTCAACTTCAACAGAAAGCGGAATGTGAAGCGGCTTGTCTCTCATTACGCCAGCCACAGAATTGAAGAAAGTAATACTGAAGTTTCAACGTTTCACATAATTCTTGCAGTTACATGTTGCATTTGCCAGCCAGGCGACAAAGAGCCTATCAGTCTGTTTCAGTCTAGAGAAATGTATCCTTGATGGCTAAATTGGAAAATTGACAGCTTCTAGGGCCTGCTTTACACTGCCAGTTCATGTGCTGTGCAGCAGATGACGAATATGACCTCGTTATGACGTTTATCGTAATTTCCTCTGACACAGAACATAACGCCAGTGCTGCAGTGGCAGTTCAGGTGCAGTTCAGCGATTACAACGAAGTCTATTTTTTTGCAGCCTGCTGCAATGATAGTGTGTCATCTGATTGGTTAGTTTTCTATATTTTTTGTTCCATGACTCACTTTGGTTGGACAGTGTTTCTGTACGCAATATAAATTAGGTGCTGCACATGCAGTTATGTTCCATAGCTATGTCATGCTGCGTTTCAATCACGTGAAGGGCGTGTCACTCGTCTTCTCCAACTGCATGTAAGAGTAGACGAACATGTAATCTTTACATGCAAGACAGTTCGGTACGGCACCAGAATCGGCAATAACTTTCGGGCTACCGGCAAGAGCCGGTTCCAAACGGTATGCGAGATTAAACCCTGGTCAAAAGCAGCATCATAATTTTGTTAAAAAGATATATTACTCAAAAATAAGAACCACCAGTAAATCCACCTGCATTTTGATTAGAGATAAACTATTTATCAACCGGTTAACCCCGCTTGAATATTTGTACACTGTTGTACACGTGGTCTTGCAAACTGATTTAAACACATTATATCATGCAGTAATGAGTATCAGGAAATTATTGTTTCTGGTGACATACCTTTTATGTAAAAAAAGTAAATTGAATACATGGATGCTCACTTTCGTCTACATCTTTAGAATGCTCGACATGTTCGAATTTCAACCATTATTAGCAGGTAAATATACTGCTCACGCCCTGTCTGAATCAACTTATTATCGAAGAAACTTGGCCAAACCTGAAACCTATTTTTTTTGAGTTGCTATAGCTGACTGATAAAAAGTAAACAAAAACGAAAATAATCGTCGGTGTAGTTTTTGAAAAAACGCATTTTTTGAAAATTTGAATTTTTTTCTAAGAAAGGAAAAAAATTGCCCAAGCATTGAACCTGATTTTTCTGAGTTGGTATGTCATAATGATACAAAGGAAGTTCAATGTTTAACAAATTATACTAAATACTAATGTATCTTTATACAAAATGTATCTAGTTGAAACAAAACAGAAGATATCGTTCGATAGACACAGTCAACTGTGGAATCACACATGTTTGCTACAATAGTCCCTGACTGCAGACAGCAGATGATCTCCGTAACGGCTGTTGTTATCGCCCACCTTATAACGTTGCCAGATTTTTTATCGAAATCGGCGTGTACAGCCTCCGACGCTTGCTCGGATCATATACCGAGTCCTTGTTTTCGTGAATCACAGAATTCATAGACGTGAAAAATCACTGCATGAATTTTCGGGGTAATCCGGATTCCACTCTTCTTGAAGGCCACAGAAAAGTCATCGATTGACTTTTTGAAATCATGGCCAAGATCTTGTCCATAGCAGTTTTCCACCAATGACCTGAATGCCCTAAAGGCATTCAAAAATTTTGAAGGAAATTTCATATCCTCAAGAATGTCCAATTTCTTCAACAGCTGCATGCAGCCATTGCCGTTGAATACTCCGCCATGGTATGATTGTCTTTCAACATTGCTTCTGTCGGCCCATTCTTCCGCCTGAGGCCATTCATTTTTCAATGCGACGAATATTGTGGTCACTGGGCCAATCAATAGGTGTAATTCGGGCGGCGGTATCGTGTTGATCACTAGTGAGCTGTCAGCATTCTTGGGTAAAGGAAGGTGGATCACATTTCCAAAATGCTTGGCATCAGACAACTTCGCACCTGCTCGATTCCATTCCCAAAATGATTTTCGTAGGCTTCCAAACGTTCTGGATTCTCCCCGACGACCGGACAACAAGTTGTCTTTCGACACTTGGCACCAGGTGCAGGGATGATTTGATCCGTGCGCCATTAATCCAAGAACAAGATTGACCAACTTCAGGTCCATGGCTAAGGTGAAAGGCAATCTTATTTCGTCGAGTCTTAGACGAGTCCAAATATACAGCAGATTCCGGTAGTTTTCAGGCACGTCGGGAGCTATGGCGATGAGAAACAGTTTTTTGACACTGGCATCACTTCGACCAGTTTGAATACCATCAACATATCGATGACGCTGTTGATTTCCACTTTCAATTCCGGATGAGTTGTGCAGTGCTGCACAAAATTTCAGTGAGCCACCGACTCCGTCTATTCCGATCTTTACACTGTTATAAGTCCTCTCCCGAGATTGCTGTGCTGTTTCCAATAACAGATTCAAGTCATTGCAAAATACAAATGTCTTTTTCGCGACGTCACCATCTTGCGGTACAACAAAGTCGGCAGATTCGACAGAAAAAAGATTATCCAACTTGTGATTTCTAATCTGCAGCTCCATCTTTAGATTTGGCTGAACGCATTTTCTTGAGCATGATGCTGATCTGAGATGGCCTGCAAGCTTCAGGGTTCGCGTATTCGAAAGCTCCAAATCGTTTAAAATCGCGGACATGTCACTGGATGAAAGAGTGATCGTTGAAAATGCTGAAGATGGTGACACTGGACTGTGCACAACCGTAGGGCGCCCTCGTGCATTAGATAGCAGAATAGGTGAATTTGGTGGATTGGAATCACACGTCGAGTCACGGTTTTCATTTATGACGACGGATGCGACCCTCTCCTTGAAATTTGGAGAGCCATTATTCAAATACTGTTGCACGTTTTCGAGCCGAGTGGATTTGTTGCAAACGTGCGATTTGCCTTTTGATATGGCGCTTAGGCAAAAGGAGCACACTTTCATGACAGTGGGAGTCCTGACGGATGTCTTTGGGGGACGACCTACACCACCTGATCCACATGGCAAGCTTGTACAGTCGACTTTCGCAGCAATATTCCTCGGCATGGAGACCGCGATTTCACAACTGTGCATGAACAGTTGGACTTGCTGGTTGAGCTTCGCATTTCACGACCCTGTGTAATTGAAGAATGATCAAACACTGCAATATGTCTGCTGAAAACACCATTGCTGTATTCTCTAAGTACGCGACTACAGGTGCTGCATAACGCAGCCGGGAGACGATGGTCAAAAGGATCAAGTCCTTGTATGACATATGCTTATATCAGTCGCCAATAATCGTCGGATATTTCTCGCATGTCTTTGGATTTCTTGAAGCAGAGGAGGCACACACGACGTTGGCAGTCTTCATGCGACGGCATGATTTGCAGTGATAATTGACTGGCGTTTCCACTCGTGTTTATAAAGACAGTGCTGTACCCATAGAAATAAACTGTTTATCTGAAGTTCGCTAGAATGGAAATTGACTCAAGGTCGCGGCACATCCGGGGGAACTAAGTTGGGGCATGAAGAACCAATTAAAAGCTTCGATTTACTCATGTGACTGATTCTAACCCAATGATACAAACGTTGGCACGTGCATCTAAGTGAAAATGCGTGCGATTTATGTGCCGTTATTGTGCATTGCATGAAGCTTAATTTCCATTCTAGAGGTTTTATTGTTGTCAATTTCTATGGCTGTACCATGTATGTGCGCTCCCGACAGCCCTCAACAGCGGAAGCCAATAGCAATAGCCAGGGCTGTGGAGCCGGAGCCTTAAGGAGCCATTGGTTTTGGTCGGAGCCGGAGCCGGAGCCGATTTATCACAAAGGCTCCGGCTCCGGCTCCGATAGTTTGAGCTTTGATGTAAATCTAGAATTTTGAAAGTTATTAATTGGCATCATAAAAAAATTAAATCATTTGAAATCTAAAGATATGTCTTTTAAGTATACCAATGATCTGTCCTCCACGACATCTTTCTTTGCAGTTGCCGCCTTCTTTTGTATTATATTTATTATATATTTACACACATGTGTAATATTTTTTTATTGCACATGTTTCGTAAGACTAATTTCCATATTGACAACGTATTCTCCAAAATCCATTAATTTGAAGACTTGTTATATGCATGCTAACTGGATGATTGTAGATTCCTAGAGACAAGTCGCCAGTCATTTATGTACACATTTCCAGTTCAGTCAGCAAAGATAATATAGCTACATTTCTTGCGCAATGTCTTAAATCTAATACGGTTACTATGTAGGCTATCATCTATCGGTATGGCTACTGGCATCTGTGACAATGCCAATTTCCTTAGATTGTATTGTAGGCTCTTGTGCAGTCCCCCACCTACATTTTTCAAAACAATCGATTATTCAATTTGATCAATTTTGATTGGAGGGATAACTCTTCACACTCACACGAATGACCTGACTACAAGTCCTCACATGGCTATAGCAATAAGCGACCCAGCCACTTCTAGTAGCGCCCTATTATTTTAAAGGTATCTCATTCACAATGAATTTCCTTTGACTTCAAGGGTATATTTCAATGCGAAAAACCTGAAGGCAAAATACAATGTTGACTTGCTGACGAAGTTTGCGACCATGACATCGCAATTACCCACGTAGATTTTTACAACAGCACGGAATGCTTCACTCAAACCGGTGATGCTGAAACGGACATCCAATGGTGCTGCATCTTTTGGCCAGAGAAAAAATGGGGGGGGAGGACTGCACAAGAGCCGTATCGTGTAATATATTTCCCCAAATGTCATAGACCTGTGGATTTCAAGAATTTTCATTATTATTTTTTCCGTCTGTCAACACTTTATGCTGATATCATGCTGACTTTTATGTAAACAATAAAAAAAGACTGAGACGCTCTCAATAAAGGCGCCTTTTGACCTCCCTTTTCTATTGTGTAACATTAAACCGCACGCGCATTCGAAAGCTAGCAAAGTAGATGGGATTTCTGCTCGGTGCTCGCAGTCAAATTTTTATTATGCATAGCACCCTGCAACATACTGTGTAATACTCCGAGTTCAGTTTCATCAGCCTAACCATCATCAGAGGAATAGTGGTAATGTGTTATACATAAATTGAATATAATAATATACATGAATCATTGATGAATTATTTAGTGCAACTTTACGCCATAATGAAAAATACGAAATTAATATGATGTAAGTTAGGCCTTAACTTTACAATACAATTACAATTAATTAATTACAATTAATTTAATTACAATTTCTACAGATGATGAGTCGTGGGCTACCCACCGATCATATTATTCATGGACCAACAGATTATTGAATAAAGGCAATAACAAATAACAATAACAACCTAAGCTAGCCTATATACACTTTAATATTCAATAAAGCAATTGATATCTTTATTGATACGGTATATTTGGCTATATAGCCGATACCCTTTCCATGTTCGAGTAGATACAGGCCCTATAAGCTATCTAGAGGCATACGCTATCCAGTTTCATATTCAAGCTTTGTTAAAAAGCTTATACTACTATTCGGCCCCTGTGACGGCTAATTAGGTATATCATCATCACTCATGTGGTCTTATTTAATGTAGCCTCGTAGTAGACTGGTTGCAGGCTAGGCCAATTTATATTTAGCCAGTGCGGGAGATCTTTATCTAATTTAACCAATCCTGGCTATAACTTTATTTTATCTTTCAGAGATAGTCAATTCATGCAAAAATATATGGACAAGTATGTTATTTGTCATTATATTAGGCTATTATCATTTTTATTATTAACTTAAGTCGTTGCTTTGTTAATGAAAACTAATTTGATGATTGTAGCAAGCCTCTAAAGGCCACACCGTTATCCAAAAAACCCGTTCAACGGATCCAGGATAACCAGCATAGATAGAACCTGAATTTGAAGTCGAAGCCGGAGCCGGAGCCGAGCCGGAGCCGGAGCCGAGCCGGAGCCTTTCACATCAGTGTCGTGGAGCCGGAGACGGAGCCGATGAGATAACGCATCGGCTCCACAGCCCTGGCAATAGCATCTGCGGTGTGCTGACTAATCGATCGCGAATGAAGAGTCAGTATGCGATCTGCCGTTGCGTTGCATAATTAGTCATTGTCAAGTACTTACTCGTTTCGAGGCCGGCCACTTCAATCTGTTTGTAATAGTCACTTCAGTCTGCTTGTTACAATGAAATAAAGACAAAGAAGACAAATCAATACTATGTACTGTACATGTACTACATAACTAGCCGGGTGACATCGACATTTATCATGGGCAGGGCGAAAGTCAGAGTGTATATTCCGGCACTTATTGAACTGCAGAGCAACCAAGAGCATCAAGTGTCTTATGATTAGAAACATACTATTTTGTATAGCCGAAGTCGCACTGATAGGCCTACATGTAATATGAATGATTAGAAAGATCATTTTCATTATCCATAAGTCGATTATTCTACTGTTTGACTGGCTTCTTTTCAACTATGCAGGTAAAAAGAGGATCACAAAATAATTTGGGCGTTCCTCGAACCTTTCCTTCCAAGGCAAAACTGAAATTTCGGAATTCGAAAAAATTCAAATTTCAAAAAGTGACATGTACATGTATCTCAAAAACTACACCGAAGATTTTTTTATTTTTGTTTCCTTTGTATCATTATTGCATACCAACTCAGAAAAATCAGGTTCAATGCTTGGGCAATTTTTTTTTCTTAGAAAAAAATTCAAATTTTCAAAAAATGCATTTTTTTCAGAAACTACACCGACGATTCTTTTCATCTTTGTTTCCTTTGTATCAGTTTGATATACCAACTCAGAAAAATTAGGTTCTAGGCTTGGGCAATGTTCTTTCTTAGAAAAAAAATTCAAATTTTTAAAAAACTCGTTTTTTTCAAAAACTACACTGACGATTATTTTCGTTTTTTTGTTACCTTTTATCAGTCAGCTATAGCAACTGAAAAAAAATTGGTTTCAGCTTTGGCAATTTTCTTCGATAGTAAGTTGATTCAGACAGGGCGTGCTGCTGAACTGCTTTATTTTAGTTTGATGATGAGTATATATTCAATTTTAGTTCCAACGTTATTTATAGAGAAGCAATTTTCTCGAACATGCACGTACAAGTTTTCAAAATCATTCGATGCAAATGAAAATCCAGCAACATTATAATTGCTCATAATAAGGTGTCATTTTACATTTTACTTTTGTATAGGTAGACAACGATATATGACAAATAACTTTCATGCAACACTCTAAATCACTTGAGCATCATTATGACCTATTCATACATGTTTCAAGATAATTGTAATTTATTGATGCATCATTAATTGTCTAACTGTCTAGGACCGGGAACCAATCCTCATTAGAAAAGATGTGTATTGCCAATCTTGTACTTATGTAGTTTGCATTTTTTTCAAATCGTTTCAAAGTGCAGCTGTGTCCCGCAGACTCGCTTAGAAATCATTCAGTGTGTGGTTACCTTATGATAACTTAGCCAAGCTTCACATTGATCTTCGGTATGTGATTGTGCACTCTCCGTTCATCAGAATTCAGAGCTTCCTTGCAGAATGCGATATTCTGTAAGAGGAAGGAAGGTTGTGGCAGAACGATCTGGCGAAGGTTACTCGCATGTCAACACTCGGCGAGAAAAAATTTTTCTTCAAAATTTTAACAGAGTTAGAATTTGGGACGTTTTGGTGTGTAGCGCCCAAACGAAGCATCGGATGAGAAAACGGAGGCCAGATTCGGAATCTACGTGAAATTTTGGGTTAGGAAGGATGTTTCCAGCGAAATCGGAGAGAAAAAATTTTCGGCTGACGTCCCCCCCCCCTCTGGACAGCTTGCTTCGATTTTGGCTTCCAGTGGACGGATTTTGTCGTGCGATAGCTCGTTTGAAAGCTAAGAGTGAGACAAATTCAGTGAAAGAATCGGCTTGTTCCTATCTGTCTTCGTTTAGATGTGAGACGCCATTTAAGATTTTGGGACATTGGCGAAAAACGACAGAGTTAGAATTTGGGACGTTTTGGGCTGTAGCTTCAAAACGAAGCATCGGATTGGAAAACGGATTTCAGATTTGGAATCAGCGTGAAATTCTTTATCTGTATGGTGAGTTTCAAGTCAATCGGAGAGAAAAAATTTTCAACATTTTTCGAAAAAACGACAGAGTTAGAATTTGGGACGTTTTGGTGTGTAGCGCCCAAACGAAGCATCGGATGAGAAAACGGAGGCCAGATTCGGAATCTACGTGAAATTTTGGGGTAGGAAGGATGTTTCCAGCGAAATCGGAGAGAAAAAATTTTCGCTGACGTCCCCCCCCCCTCTGGACAGCTTGCTTCGATTTTGGCTTCCAGTGGACGGATTTTGTCGTGCGATAGCTCGTTTGAAAGCTAAGAGTGAGACAAATTCAGTGAAACAATCGGCTTGTTCCTATCTGTCTTCGTTCAAAAGTTAGAGCGGTTACAAGATTTTAGGTCGGAGCTCGCTCACCTGAAAAAATCCTAAGTGTCAGAGTGACTTTGTATGGGTAAAAATTTGAAAATTTTCCAAAGTGTGGAATTTCGACCTGGGACCGTCACCAAAACATTTTTCATCAAATTTTGAAATTTCACTGACGTCCCCCCCCCTCTGGACAGCTTGCTTCGATTTTGGCTTCCAGTGGACGGATTTTGTCGTGCGATAGCTCGTTTGAAAGCTAAGAGTGAGACAAATTCAGTGAAACAATCGGCTTGTTCCTATCTGTCTTCGTTCAAAAGTTAGAGCGGTTACAAGATTTTAGGTCGGAGCTCGCTCACCTGAAAAAATCCTAAGTGTCAGAGTGACTTTGTATGGGTAAAAATTTGAAAATTTTCCAAAGTGTGGAATTTCGACCTGGGACCGTCACCAAAACATTTTTCATCAAATTTTGAAATTTCACTGACGTCCCCCCCCCTCTTATCGATTGCATATTCACAGGGTATATAAGAACGGGATCGGGAGAGGAATTTCACTAAGTTGAGAAACTGACTACAGGTAAGTCGTTTCTCTTGAGGTCCGATATCGGACTTCTGACTTTACATTGCTGATATCAGCTAAGGTGTCAGACTTATAGGTTAGTCAGTATAGCATGACTGACCATTTGATGATAGTAGGCCGAAATCTTCAAACGGCTATAACTTTGCTTCTACAAGTCCTTTAGACTTGATTCAAAAAACATTCGACAGCGTTTGCTATGCTGAAGGTGACAGACTACTTATAAACGTTTTATGAGTAGTACTAAAATACTGAAAAATTTAAATTCATATTTAATGATAATAATTAAAGTTTTTGAATAAAAAGCAGTCGTTTATGAGTCTCTGTGACTTGGGTCGTTTCCTCTTGTAAATAACTCCACCGGTTTTCATGTCAAAACTGGGGCCCGGATACCAACACAGTGATATGACGCACGCTCTGTCCGATCGAGGTTGGATTTGTGGGTCGAGGCCTTGGAGCTGGGATAAGATCCCCTCTGAGTAATGCCTGTAACGGATTCAAGAGCTTAACACCCAAACGGTTGCTGACTTGCTATCAAATGTTTGGTGACTTAGTCTTTCAATGCATATCAGCAAGTAGTATCCTATAAACACTTGCTATCAAATTTTACTCTATCTTTACAGAATTATCATGACGAAAGCGAGTAACGCCAAGATGCGAGTGGGCAAGTTGCAGTTGTGGCAAAGATTGCCAGAGGTAGCGAACTAAAGAAACATTTAAAAGAAAAAGAGGGGACGATGGGCCATGAGAGGAAAGTGATGTTGAGGTTGTGTGTGTCTTGTCGGAAATGTGTGATGGGGGATGAGAAGGAATTTATGAAGGCGCATTTGCAGTGTGAGAGTGGGAACATCGGAGAGAAGGGTTCAAGGCATGGTTTGAGGGAGAGGTTGTTGGAAAGGGAAGAGGTGAAAAGGCGGTGGCAACGATTC
>CAJQUW010015575.1:0-186781 GCA_907163375.1 Prostheceraeus crozeri | reverse complement strand
TAAATATTCTTATAATCTCCCTTAAGTCTTTCAAAATATTTCGAAGTATATATATTTGTGTGGAAATGTATCTCTGTTGTATACTATTGCTGTATTGTGTAGGGAAATTGAGATACGGTTCATTAACTGCACAATGTGGTTGACTGTGCAATGATATTAAGTCCGGTAATAAGGCCCATACGAAGAGTGGGTAATAATGCTCACACTTCATCGTTTCAAATTCTTTGGATGCTCGTGCTGTACACCAATGCAGTCAGCGTAGAATTAGTGTTTACGACTTACATTGATTATTCTTTTTATTTATGTTTCCGCTATTTCGATGTCCGTAACACACCAAACATTACAATCTGCGTATAAGACTGCTCCAGGCAGGCCAACGCTATATTGCCAACCAGGTCAGATAATCAAAGCAATTTTTTGGAGACAACTCCATTGAAAGAAAAATAAAACGTGGTTTCCATATCATGTTACTTAAGTTTTAGAGACAGATGACGACATAGGCCTATGATCTGTCATGATAACTTGTCAATAAGTGTCTATCCATATTTGTCACCTTTAAAAATAACATCGAAGAAAATAATTAAGCAAGCGTAGGCCTCCGTCTGTCCTGACAACTTGGTGACTCTGATCACAAAATTTATTGGATTTGATTAATTTGAGTTGATGACCCGAGAAAAAAAACTTATCAACTTTACCAAATATTTGGTATTTACTTGGAAAATTTATAAGATTTGAATAGTTTAACAAACGTTTTGGAAATTTAACAAATTTATGAAATGTGTAACAATTGCCTAACAAATATTTGCTACATTTTGTATGTAAGTCGATATTGACGAATTTTGCGAAATTTAGAAAACGTTTATCAAATGCCTAGGTAATATTTGTTTGGTTATCCAAACAAATGATTTTTTTGCATTTACTAAGTTTGATGAAAGAAAAATCTTGCAATAGGCAGGATCCGCTTATGAGTAACTGTCGTAAAAGGCGGTTTTAATTGCATGGTGATTTCAATGTGCGGTAACTTCACCCGTACAATTTTTTGAACTCATGCATATCACAAGGATGATCATCAGCTCTCATAAAATCTGATTACAATCATCTCTCAATAAAATAGAAATGCAACGTCACAGGAAATACCCAATAATAAAGTCTGTACTATATCACAGTTTTGCGTCGTTCATAACTGGCTGATTTTTTTGCCATCAAACTTAATTAAATGATTGAATAATGGAATAATTGTCAGGAAACTGTTGATATTTTTCTATGATGGCACCAACAATTTCTTTCAAATCTTAAAGAGAGTGCATTATGTCATTTCCATGGATATCGACATATGAAACATGTGGGCCTGAAATGTGCATGTCTACTATTATTTCGAGTATTTTATATATGCCCATTTATATTTGATGAAATGGTGTGTATAAAATAAATATTCAGGTGACTTCATCACTACTCTCTCTCTCTTTCTCACTCACTCACTCGTTCCCCTTTTCTTCTTCTTCATTTTTCTTTCACATTCACTACATGTACACTGTAGCTACAATAGCAACAACATCAGTCATATATTTTCATTATTAAGGGAGCCTAAGCAGTTCTATCGGCACACATTTTGCTTCTCAAATTAAAGCATTTATTGAAGTTTCTAAGTTCCATACCGTGCCCATCAGCAAGTCGACTTTGATCAGTTTGCTCGTGTGTTCGCTAAATTACTTAGCTACTAATTTGCAAAACTTATGATATTAAATCAGTATGCAACTGACCAAACAATTACATAAGCATCTCGCTCAGTCTGCGTAATCATATCTCGCTTCTATAACTTTCCGTCACAATATTAAGGAAATTCGCCACGCGCACTCAGCTGAGGAAGTTCGTTCACATTGTTGGCAGCCTGGTCGTGGCCGCATTCGGGAGCCATGAGCGGTCGATAATATTCTCTAGCTGCGCTGTGACTCAGCGTCCCTGCTTAATACAGTAGTAATCGGTTAATTTTTCATCTGATAATTCGTCACACCCGCTTAACTCGTCGTTTTGAAAATTCCCGGCCAAAACTGCCATCTATCACATATATCAGAATTCGGATAATTCGTCAGATCGGATAAATTTTAATTCGTTACATCAAAATCACCCGAAATGCTATTCTATCGCCTATTTCGTCATTACAAAAATCTCCAAGAACTTGGAAATACTTGAAGTAACGTGTCATTGGTTGGCTATGTAAGTGAAGTCGATGGGGAAACGCGCTAATCGAAACGTGATTGGCTGATCTACATTACACGCTTAGTTCAACGCCTGCAATTTGTGACGTGTGATGCGTGAGACTAAGAAAAATGATGAGAATTGTGCTTATACTAACAATAGGTCGACGCTTGCCAGACACACCATGAAACGTGCTAGCCAGACCAAATCTCTAAAGGAGAAAGCCGATATCATAAGGATATATGAAAAGGACAAATTGACGAAGAGTGAGGTTGAAGATCGATATGGAATTAAGAGGCAGACATTTGATTACTGGTTAAAGAACAAGGAAAAGATCCTCAAAGCAGTTGAGTACAATGATTTTGATAGTAGCCGGAAAAGAATGAGGCGATCGAACCAGCCAGACGTAGACGAGTGCCTGTTTAATTGGTTCGGGCAAGTAAGATCCCAAGGAGTACCTATCAGCGGACCACTGCTCCTTCAGAAAGCTAAAGAATTTGGTAATCTCTTGCAGAATGAAGAAGATGACTTTAGTGAAATTTGGCTCCAACCATTCAAAGCTCGCCATGCAATAACCAATTGCATGATCAGCGGTGAAGGTCAATCTGCACCGCAAGATGCAATATCAAAATGGAAGGAAGATCTGCCTGAGTTGCTCCTCGAGTACAAACCATCAGACGTGTACAATGCTGATGAAACCGGGTTATTTTGGCAGCTTTTGCCAAACAAAACTCTAACCGAGAAAGGTGATCGTTGCATCGGTGGTAAAGCCGGCAAACAGAGAATAACCCCCATGTCACTGCAAACATGGATGGAAGTGACAAACGACCTTTGCCTGTTATTGGTAGATTTGAAAAGCCGCGCTGCTTTGAAGGTGTAAAGAAATTACCTGTTATCTACAAGGCTAATAAGAAGTCTTGGATGACGAGTAACTTGTTCGTTGAATACGTTAGAAAACTGGATGAAGAAATGACTAACGAAAAAAGAAAAAATTGTGCTGTTTATAGACAACTGTCCTGCACATCCAGTGATCGAGAATCTGAGGTCTGTGAGACTCATGTTTTTTCCGGCGAACACCACATCACACACACAACCAATGGACGGTGGTGTAATACGATGCTTAAAAGCTTACTACAAAAAAATTCCTGCTGACACGAATGGTTTGTGAGCTGGATTCTGGTAGTGATTTTAAACCTGATCTGCTATTGGCAGTCTCCTTAGCCGCACAGGCGTGGGATTCAGTTTCTCCTGTGGTAATCCAGAATTGTTATCGACATTGTGGATTCATTACATCCAACGAAACAACTAGTGGCGAAAACTCCGAAAATTCTCTGCCAGATTTCAGGAATATTTTTGAACGAATGGCAAGAATTCTTACACCAGCCCAAAGAGTTACTGCTGATACGTTTCTGTCGGCGGATGAGCTAACTTCGACCTGTGCTCCAGTGAACGAAATTGATATAGTCGACAGTGTTACAGAAAGTACAAGCGCCGAAGTTGTGGAGATCAGTGACGAAGAAGATGGGCAAGACGACAGTGTTCCGATAAAACCAGTAAAATCATCCGAGGCTATCGCTGCCATCGACACATTGCGAAATTTCTTTTTACAAAATGATCTTGATACGTCAGCTTTTAACTTTGCAAAACTCTCTGATGCTGTAATGAAAACATCTACAATCATGACGCAAAGTAAGATAACAGATTTTTTTCGACCTTAAGTATTGAAGCTTGAACGATACTTATTTTCTACTTAAAAGCATTTCATACAATTGGACCAATGAGGCCCAGAGATAATTGATTTAATTATTGTTTTGTTAATTCTTAGTGTGCCTATCAGATTTATTGTGACAAATTGCTTCACCTTTTCTATTCTGAAATATATAAAATTGATCCGACTTGGCTATTCTAAAATTGTTTTTTTATAATCATTCAATAATGCAGACAGGATAATGACGACTTAATGCCAATATGCTCTATGAAAAAAGAACTACATAATCCTTAGATTTATTGCTGACTAATTGTCATGTACATTATTCATTTATACACCCTGTAAGTCTACTACATTTCGTAAAAAGTCAGTAATAGCGGGTTGTAGCCTTATACATAAATATAGTGACATCAAAAATGTAAATCGAAGCTGTATAGATAATTTCGTTAACAGGTAGGTAGACGGTGGCAGGAAAAATATGACAATGCCTTAAGGATCAAATAGAAAATAAAAATTACCAATTGTACATAGGCCTACCAGTACATTCTTGCAATTAATCATTTACTAAGTCAGATCCTAGATAGAATATGCTAGGGAGCTTAGTTATATTCATATAAGGGGCATTTAATTGAAAACACCGGATAATTCGTCACTTCGGATAATTCGTCACTTTGCTCAACTCCCGCGGGTGACAAATTATCCGATTTCTACTGTAATTATTATCCGCCCATCACGTGGAACAGACAGCTGCGCAAGGCGCAGTAGCTTGTGCACTCTTCGCTCTCGTGTCGAACGCGTGTTTACGTTAACTGCTTAATATTACAAAAGTCAGCGCATCAAGAGGATATTTCTACTTACACACCTTTATTTATTCATCGTCGGTTTGTGATTGTCTACGTTTTTTCATCATCTTGCTTAGCTATCATGCACAAAATGGAGCACAACTCGCAAATGAACACTCGCATGTAGTCAGTGAGTTCTTCCAGTCAATGAAGCCATCAAGTTCCTTTGATTTTTGCATCAGAATTAAAAATGCACCTCTTGGATCAAACCACAGAAAAATGGTAAGCTTCTAAATGTTTCTGAATTTATTTTGTCAACTTAGTTTCAGCATTTAACTGCAAGTCTAGGTACATGTATTTGGAAATCCCGAAAACAAAATCAAAGGAGAGATTTGGTCATGGATTTGGGTTTATTGACCATGAACACGTAGAGACATTTCTATTATTGACTACTGCTATATCTGCTCTTAATTTTACAAATACTAAAGAGCTACTAGCGTCATACTTAATTTACTGATAACAAAATATCTCAATTCCTCTTAGTTCCTCATAGCAGACATATCACATTTTAGGAGTCCTACCAATACTTTGAATTCATTTGTGTAATCGAAAACCCAAGTAAAGCGATGTGTTTCTTGATAGCTATAATATTTATTTATATATAAATATTATAGCTATCAAGAAACACATCGTTTTACTTGGGTTTTCCATCACACAAATGATGTCACATGCCCAAGGCTTATTCACTTTGAATTTAATATGAGAATGTGCATGTATATCAGTTTTCACGACGACGTTTCTCGTTGAAAAATCGATCAAAAGTTGATTGTGTCGTCAAAAGAATCATAATCAAATTGGAATATGTTGAAATGGTAATATATTGTTTTCAAATTCGTAATTTCTGATTGCTTACATTGAAAATAGCACAAACATCTGGTTATGTTGAGACAAAATAGTTGCATGCTAAAAACCTTAGAAACTATGAGCACGAAAGAACTTAATTAGCGCATTAAAACCATTTTAATTTAGCACTTCAATATTTAGATATGTAGTATACTTGTGCAATAGTATCAATATTTGGATGACAAATAATTGAAAAAATTTTTGAAACAGTCAAACATGCTATAAGTCATAAAGTTCTATTTCAGGACTGCAAAAATTTTAGATGGAGAATGTTTTTATCAATGCGGACAAACTATTGAGCTATTCGATATCTGCTTAAGTTATGCAATTTAATCTATTTTCTGAAAGATGGATCCATCAAGGAAGCTTGTTTAAATAGGTCACTATTTCCATTTTATATATGTTGAATTGAAAACCTGTAGCTACCGCCTATGATATTCAATTAATTTTTTCAGAATTGCCACATTTTAGAAAATGGTATCAATTTGACATTTCGAGTAGTTTAAAAAAAATGATCAAGCACACAAAAGGCATAAATGCTACACGACAGACTGCACGTTGTTGGCTACATACACACTGTAATAAAGATCAGTCATGCGTTGCAGTCCAACAATAGGTTTAGTTTTGCAAAATCAATAATTTTTCATGCTTTACGATAAATATAAAACAATCAAAGTACAAACTCATTGCTACTCTTTTATTCAATTTGTGTTTACTTATTACAAATTATGCTTCGCACTTTTCAATATCATCGTAGGCCTAGCTATTATGGTCACATGTTAGTTGTAGCCCACCATGAATTACCTGTAGAGATGCTGTCATATAAGCGGTAGACAAGATAACATTACGTGTATATGTGTTTGCAGATTGTGATTTTAAACAAATTGTTTAAAATAAAATAAAATATCAAAATAAAATTACATGTGCGGTATTAAATACTATAATAAAAATTCAAGCATTCCTGAATATCTTCATCGCATGAACGGTTGACAAGCAGTCGGTAATAGGCTACATCTCGGTAAGGCTCTGTTTTAATTTGCAGATTGCATTTTTTGTAAAAACAGTTACCGGTACTTGAATATCAAAATAAAATTATTGATAAATACTAAGAGTATTGATTAAAAAAATAATTGATAAATTGTTAATGATCACAATTCAACCACTCTTGAATATCTTCATTTGCTATCAAAATCCCTAAGAATATCGCTTCCCACATTGTCAGAGATGAAATAATCCAAAAGCAGTTTTCTTAATAGTCTTTACTGTAACACCTAAAATTACTATAAATAATTTATCTTCTGAACTTTGAGTAGGCCTACCCATAGAATGTTAATTAAGATCCGTTAAGTTTGATGATTCTGCTCTGCACATCAGCACAAGATTTGTCTTCTTTTTTACAGGTGTTGATTGCTGAGGCTGTGTATCTGTCCATCGATGACTCAATACCTGACCTACATTCGGCTGCTTTTCCGTCTTGTCTTGTGAGCTAATTAACCCCGAAAACTACTGGAATTATTCTTTATCCATAAATCTCTCATACTCGCAACGTCCCAGCGATCGTCAGATTTGGACAACCGTGTTGTGGTCCAACCGCGAAGATGTTTTTTTCATTGACCTCGTATCATCGCTTCAAACTTCATTTGGTAGTGACTGTTTCTCCGTTGAACTGTAAATTTTTCGTGATATCACCTCTATTCTTAAAAATGTAACTGATAACGGCGCGACGGTGTTTGACTCGAAATGACAGTGTTTCAGATGAAGTGAAATGCGTATTCGGGCTGTGGGCATGCTTTCTGGTTGGAAGGATTTTCAAATGAAGAATGATCAAATCCGGATAGAGAAATTTCCTTTATGTTGATAAAAGTGATATTCATAAAAAGTATTTGTATCGGATCGTTCGATGTGTGCTACTATATAAAACTCTGTTCATTTTCCAAATACGTATGAAAAATTGTATTTTTGAAGGATATCCATTCCTTCTGCTGTTTACTTTGGGGAGCAGGGCTCAGTTTTTGTAATCTCTATGAATGTTATCGTACAAAGCATTTTATTCTAGTCATGCAGTTTTATATGCCGTACGGATTTTGAACGATTTCGAGCATGAATAATTCGAGCAGAGCGTTTTACTAGCTATCTTTTTGCCGAATTATGATTGTTTTGGTTTTCTATTTGATAAATATAAAACATTTCATACAAGAAGATATTTTTCATGAATTCAAATTTGCAAATGTTTCGTAATCGCCTATGAAGTAGGATAAAATTTGTTTATTATTTGATAAACATATTATAAAAGCTAGAAATAATTTGCTAAATGTTTTGTAAAAGTTTGGAAAATTTACAAAATATTTACTAAACATTTCGTAAAAGTTCAGAGAATTTGCCAAATATTTTGTGGAAGTTTGGAAAGTTAGCTAAATTTTTTAGTAAAAGTTGAGGAAATGTACTAGGTTTGATAAATATTTCTTAAATGTTTAGGACTTTAATGCCAAGTACTTGGTAAGTATTTCTTAAACTGACAACGGTAATTTTACTCGGGGAATGTACCCAGGTCTCAGTAAAAATTGAATAATTAGTCACCTTTTGCTTATTCTTATGAACTACCGGTAATTTGAGGATCTATGACTACGAGGAATAATATGATTGCTCATATCTGTACATGACTTTGTGCTATATTTTTGAGAGATTCAACCTGATTCAAAAATGTACCTTATTACCCGACTTATACGGATAATGCGGTCCAATTGTTACTATTTAGTCATTGTCAGACACAAGGAGTAGGAGAAGTCAAGGAAAGCATCATGCATAACTCTCATCTACACGTACATGTCTCCTATTTGAGGAGTGTAGTATGCAAACAAAATATTTATTCCTTCAACTTCATTTCAATCGTAGCTATATTGAGCAATTTTACTAAAAGGGACGTGTTGCAATGTACTATACATTTACAAATGCCGCAAATTTTCTTTCAGTAGTATTTTGATAGCATCTCAATTGTGATTAACAATAATTGCAATATTCACAAATTCATTTCGGAGACAATTATTAATAACTTTTGGAAATTGATCTTTTGATAAAGTTTGAGAAATTAAACATCATTATTAAGTATTAACTTTGAATTCTAATTCTTCACTATACAGGACATTCTCATACGATGATGAAAGTCATCCCAGCAGCCATTTATAATAGAATATAATGCTTACTAAATTAAATTATTAGTTAAAGTAGTCCTAATGAGGACTGATGGCGTTCTCCAATCCGCAAGTGTACAGAGGCAATGGTACTGTAACCATTGGATTAATCAGTTATTAAAAGAACTCAATGTAGCTTTCTCGTGGCAACGAATTAAAATTGATCAGCTTTGGCCCAATATCTGGTAAAAATAGAAATTTTAAGACTTGTACTGTAATACTACTCATTCTGACTGTTAATATACCAATACCATAGATTCCAAACACTGCCGTATACACGTTCAAAACAGGCGTCTAACATACTGTACCGACTACAGATGCTGATAGTGGAAATAGAATAAGACAATGGTCACCAAAGGTTAAGGAAATTAAAAATGGATATTATAAAACAACAGGAAACCGATGAATAAAAATTGGAAAAGTGGAGGTAAAATATGGAAATACAACGATGCTACTACACCGATTATAAGTGAACTATATCTGACACTACACAAAGTGGATAATGGTAAGAGTGGATAAGTGGAAAGTGGATAATGGAGGTAAACAATAGAACTACAATGGCACTCTACTACACCGAAAGCAATGAAACTATACACACTATACCTAAGACTACACATGGAAAATACTATTTCTTCACTTGAATTTGTTATCGCCAGTTTCTTCATCCGTCTATAGTACTTCATGTAATTCCACATTTCTTCATTTGAATTACAATACATCGACCACTACTTCAGCTACCGATTAAGGGATATAAAACATAATACTGCAGTCCGTCAGTCATCAGCAGGTACTCGTCTAGTTGTGTTTCGACCCCTAACCTGAACACTCAAACCCAGACGAGCGGGGTCCCACACATAGTGGCTGACAAAATACTGAATAGGTAATGATATGTCTTGAAAGATATGTCACAAAGATAAATCAGACATCATTCAATTGTTGCGTTTCCCACATGTAAACTGATCCTGTCATTAAATTCATCCCATCAATAAATACAGTATGGTTTTTGCGATCCGCACATGTAAACAAATCCTGTACATCAATCTTTGCCTTTTCGATTCCCACAAGTAAACAGATCCTGTTCATCCTCGAATCCCATAAAGATGTAATCGCTGTGTGATAAATATGTAATCCGCCTTTACACAAACTTCGCCTCATACATCAAGACTTAACAATGGGAGCTCTCTCATCTCCCGTAAGCCACGCTAAGCGCTCTGTATTCACTCTTCAGCGCCCCCCACATGTATGGAGTGCGTGTGTGGGTGTTGTGTATGTGTGTGCATTCGACTTCCGGGTAAAATTCCTTTGTTGTCAGTATTAATTTATATTCATTCATTCATGACTTTTAATTACCTAATTATTTACAAGATTCTCCACTAGGGTAATTGTTTAACTTTGGCGTCTTCCGTTTCCTGGATCCTTCGAATTTTTTTGACCGTGTCGTGTCTTAATTTGATTTGCTATATGGGAAAATGATATACATGAATAAATTTCGGCTATGCGATCGTTTATGAGGTTTTTTGCCATTAACATTATCATCATGATTGCTATGAATGTAAACAAAGGAAAGTTTTTGAGTACACATATTTTTGAATTTCAGCTTTTGTAAACCACGTCCTTTGGTCAAATCATTGTATCTCGCACATCTGTAGAATATCCTTCTCGGCTGTTGAATAATTTCTCACCTGTTCTCTGATAGTTTATCATAGTTCATTTTGACCATCAAATTCTCAGTGTATCAACGATTCATAAACACACTATCTGATTGAGTCACCATTTAACCCCTTCCGCATTTTATTTACCACTTCTGGTTAATCTTCTGACTGTCATTTGGATATTCATTTTTCGTTTCTATTTCTCGCTCATTTGGCCATTATATGTTCCATTAAGTACATGCATCTAGCGTTTTAGAAATAAAATCAAGTGCTATCTAACAACTGTTACACAAGAGTCACAAGGAAAAACTTCAACCTTTAGAGAACTTCTCATACTATTGCATTACTTGAGCATTTGAATTAAACTGGAAATTTATAGCATTAATAAGCGAAATCAAATTAGGAAGAACTGTTAAGTAGATTTGTAAACATATCCCTGATTCAAGTATACATTTGTGTGCAAGGTCTTGAAGGTAATCAAATTATTTAAATTGATCAGTTTTTAGCTGCATTATAGGATCAATTTTTTCTCATTCAGACGTAAGGTATATTTGTATTCTAATTGTCACTCAATACACTTTTCAAGGGTCTGTGACGTACTGTTGTTCAAAAATTAGTTCAAGTGCCATCTTCATACTGTTATAGCACCAGTGAGTTTGGGTTGTTAATAACATCTAGCCTTTTCACTTAGATCTCAAACACAAATAGCTGATTCAAATTATCGTACAGCTTTATATATTGCATTTCAGTCAATGCGTTGAGGAGATGTTGCGGCGTAAACGCTATTTGTTGCCAGATGACGACAGTTCATCTATTCCGTATACTACAAAGCGGTATAGGAGAAGTAAAATGCCAAATCTTAGTAATAGTAGTGAGTGTCACTTACAAGATGTAAATCCTGAGAATACTTTCGAATATTTTAATTTGGAAGCCATCTCCCATTCTCAGTCTTTTTCTGATATAGTAGAGTCAGAAACAGATCTAGCTGATTTACAAGTCTCATCCGAAAAAGAATTTCCCTCTACTTTGAAAGTTATAACAGACAAGCCAAAAATTCACAATAAAAATGAGCTGGAAACTGCAATTTTGCAAGGCATGATAAGGAATGGATGGACTCAGCAGTCCCTGCATGATATAATTTCAATTATCAAAGCACTTCCAAACAGGGAATATTTAAGAGTCTCGTCATCATCTAGCTTTATTAAAACTCATTGTAGCAATCAAGAGTTCATACGCATACACTTCTTATGTCCGAAATGTAATTTGTTAATGTCTGAAACATCAGTAGATTCCATTGAAAACTTTCAGATTCG
Organism: Prostheceraeus crozeri; assembly: GCA_907163375.1. NCBI lineage: Eukaryota > Metazoa > Platyhelminthes > Polycladida > Euryleptidae > Prostheceraeus > Prostheceraeus crozeri. The sequence continues at coordinate 175,039 of CAJQUW010015575.1, read as the reverse complement.
AAGCTCGCTTAAAATATACGAATGTACACATTGTGAAGAAAAATTTACTGATCGTTTATTAAAAAATATTGATTCTTATTTTGTGAGCTTCCCTATCGCAGTACATCTAAAAGAATTTTTGGAGAGCGTAGACATTCGAAAATACAGGTCAAAGCCCCGTTGTGATGAACTCATAAATTCGATAATAGATGGGAAATCGTATAACGACATTAAAACAAAAACTCAATCTCTCAGACACTGATATAACATTTACGATGCACATCGATGGTGTACCTCTTTATAATTCATCGAAGAAAAGCATGTGGCCAATTTTACTATCGATTAATGAATTAAAAGACCAACACAGAAAAGATAATATATTTGTTGCAGGATTATGGATAAATAAACGCAAGCCTGATACTAATGTGTTTCTTTTAGAAATAGTAAAGCAGTTGAAGGAGGTAGAAAAGGGTGTAGAGTGTACGGATCCAAAGACCCAGGAAACTCGGATTTCAAGGTGTTTTGTAGTGATATGTGCCGCTGATTCAGTAGCCCGTTGCCACGTTCGCAACATGACAAGCTTCAATGGTAGATATGGTTGTGGACAACGCAACCACCCCGGCGAGGTAATAGCTAAAGGAAGGGGACATACGCGAGTGTATCCCAATTATGAGGACTATAGAATTATAGGACAATTATTACTGAGCATTGCAGTGAGCCCAATCTGAGTCAGGCTAGTAGTCCGGTCGCCAAAACGTCAGTCATCGACGAACTGATCACCTTACCTCAACCCATTGCAAGCTCATCGTTTCTACAAGTATCCGAAAAAGAGATGGACATTGATGAAGATGATGGGGACGGCATATTTTATACCACGGTACCAACACATGGATACGCAAGTGACATATTTCTTAGATAAATTATGCTTTTTTGATATCACGGGCCTATGCTTAACTTAAGGGCATACTTTCGCTATTTTAATCTTGCTTCATGCTGATCTTCAGTTGGCTTGTGTTGACACGAAATAATTCATTTCGTCATCAACGGTTTTGTCTTCGCATTTAACTTTAGTATGCACAATTGTAACATCCGATCATCGACCGAGAAGTTGCAATTTTTAGGTGCATTTTACCTATTAATCACAGAGGCTTCTGACACGTTTCAGCATGGTCACAGTTTCAGGGCATGTCACAGCATTACATGGCTACACAATCATGAGACAGGCGATTGTGAAGATTATTTTGATGGGATGAACTGGGAAGCAGATAACAGAGTGATAAATTCCGAAGCTGCACATGGCGGATGGATCAAAATGATTTTGCGGAATGGAAGTTTTCATTCAACCTTTCACTAAATTATGAAAATCATTTTTGCCCATCTTGCCAAATAAATTATCCATCTGTGAACTATTCTGTCCCATAAACTGTATAAAAGCCTCGTTAAACACGCATAATCATACCGGAGGAGACCGTGTGCTTTGATAAACATGCATGTCTGGAATTTCGACTAATTCTTCATTCGTTTCACTTTATTTTGCTCAACTTAGAACATACAAATAGCAATGTTAATAGAGAATTTCATTCCATAGACTGGCACAGTCTTATGAGATAAGTCAAGACATCTGGCATCGTCATCAAGTCTTAAAGCGTCAACGCGTTACATGTGCAACACCTAGTGTGCAATGCATTAGCGTGACACGAGATCCCATTTGGCGAGCATCACACATTGAGCCCTCTGGCCAAATTCCATTAAGCATGTGGAAGATTGATTAACGTAGTGGACTTTGTTCGCAGATTTAGAGGAGAACAGATAAACTGCTTTCCCTAATTCACGCTGACGGCGTTAGCGCCCGTCGATCGGTGTTTACTTTGATGACAGTTTGCGATAAACAGGCAAGAAATGTATTGACCAGATGGGATGGTTTTGACCATTTGATGATTATGCTCATGTGTATGACATATATGTGTGCTAAGTCCATTTTGAGATAAATTGATGTCGACATCATTCAACAGCAATTCTTTAGGGCAATTCTGTACTAACAAGACCCCTTACAACTTTACAAGAAACAACTTGTCGATGCCATGATACTGATCAACATTAGCCTGATTGAAGTCAGCAACGTCGTAATAGCTGAAGCATTCCGTCAAATTGGTATCAAGCATCGTTGCTTGCCTAATCAATGGGCGTGAGCGTGGAGACTCCACAATGTGACAATCATCACACGTACTTGGATAAATAATCTTAAGATATGACTTCACTATACAATATAAAGGGTTCAAAAGAAAAGATTCTTCGGGTACTTCCAAGCGATTATTATTGCGTGTGCGACGTTTCGCTCCAAAGGCTTAATCATGCACGAATGAAGATGTACAGCGCAACATTCACATCATACGACCGAAGAAAGTCGATAAAGAAAATTATCACGTGAGCACATGTTAGGGTTAAAAAATTCTACTGATAACAAAGATTAAAAGTACTATGAAAATTAAGAAAATCTTGAGGCGGATGTGCAAAAGTTCATATGGTTGAAAGATTCTTGTCTGTTCATAGCTTGGTTACCAGCATCCTTGATGTATCTGCTTTCCAAGCTCCTTCTCTTCACATAACCTTTCAGATTTCGGTGCACGATCTCCCATTCAATATTCATTGAATGTCCTTTATGGTCAGAAACAAAGTGTTCCTTCACTGCAGAGGGATTACTCGACATTACGTGTTCCTTTATGCGCGTCCCTACCAATCTTGATGTCTCACCGATATAGTATTTGGAGCACAATTTGCAGGTTTTCTTGTATATCAGGTTTTTCTCAAAACAGGAATCTTTCTCTTTTTTAGAAAAGTTACATGCACAGCAATCGGCAGAGCATTGAGGCCTTTCCTTAGGGGGGGGGGTGGAATCTCCGTTTTAAGCTGCTTCCAGAGTCGTACCAAATGTTCATCAGGTCATGTACACCTGTTCTTTTCATCAAGCTGGATATCTTCCGTTTCAAGACTTCATTAATGAAGGGGATTTTCATGTGGATTTTCTTTTCTTTATCCTTCTTCGATTTAGGCTTGTCTCTAGATCTTAGCTTTCTGTATGTCTTTTTGATAAATGGCAATGGATATCCATTTCTCACGAATTTGTTAAAAATCAAATCGATGGAATAATGACGGTTTGCTTCGGTTATGGACCGTCTCTCTGCTCGAATTAGTTCCCCGATCAATATTCCACGTTTTTGAGAAATAGGTTCTTTGTTTCTGACCATAAAGGACATTCAATGAATATTGAATGGGAGATCGTGCACCGAAATCTGAAAGGTTATGTGAAGAGAAGGAGCTTGGAAAGCAGATACATCAAGGATGCTGGTAACCAAACTATGAACAGACAAGAATCTTTCAACCATATGAACTTTTGCACATCCGCCTCAAGATTTTCTTAATTTTCATAGTACTTTTAATCTTTGTTATCAGTAGAATTTTTTAACCCTAACATGTGCTCACGTGATAATTTTCTTTATCGATTTTCTTCGGTCGTATGATGTGAATGTTGCGCTGTACATCTTCATTCGTGCATGATTAAGCCTTTGGAGCGAAACGTCGCACACGCAATAATAATCGCTTGGAAGTACCCGAAGAATCTTTTCTTTTGAACCCTTTATATTATGGAACCGGGTACGTGGAGGACTCGACCTCAGGGCCATATCACTCACTATACAATAATTTTAGAAGATATATCCACAGCATGTAGAGTAGCCTACTACTATTTAACTATCTATTATCGATGCATGACTACACTAGTGACCAGTCCAGACACGTGGAATGACTTTTGCCTTCTAAATCAGTGTGTGCCTCCTCCGTAAATAACTGTAACTGAGTGGAGACTATCCAAAATTGTGTGTAACGATGTTTCTCGTACATTTTTGACTATGCAGAGTGTATTTGAAGATGGTCAATGTATGTTGATTGAAATTAATTACATCTGTCAATAATCAAATGATAAAAGCTTAGCTCTTGACTCTTTCCACCACTCATGAACAGCCAGAGTTAAGACAGCTACAAACACATTTTGCTGCTGTAAGATCATCTTTGAAACTAGAAATCCACATTTAGTCTAGATACAAGTTGAGCATTTCAGGCAATTACTTACGCATTGTCTGAAATTTCGGAAGTTATTTGTAGCCTACATGTAGTCAATGCAAATGAATTTCCTGAAAAGATCTCATTTATCTTACAAATAATAATTTATCTTTACAGGTTAAGTTGCACAAAGATCATAATATCTTTGTCTCAAAGCTGAAGCTAGATAACGTCAACCATGGAAGTGCTCAGTCTCTGGTCAGAGACTGCCTTACGATTGCATTCTCCCGTCAATTCATGGGAACCCATAGTGCGCATGGAATCGCCAGCAATGCCCATGCTAATGCCCCGATAAAGCCGGCAATACCTCGGGATTTCGCAAATTCATTGATTAGTAAGTCTGATCTGATGCCTATTTCAAAGCTCCGAAGAAACATGATCCATAAAAGAAATATAGCCGATTTCTGAAAGTTTTAAGGACTATTTGTTGAGATGATAATCAGGAAATAGGTCATCATTTCCATGCAGTAAACTCAAGGGGCACCCTATATTCAACACCTTAATTAAGTGAAACAAAGTGAAAAGTCATTACTGAGGACATCATCCTGATGAAATGATCTCTTGAAAATATGACATGTAGGGCCTGCGATCTCGATATCAAAATTTTTATCTTGTATTGTACAAATCAGTACGCTGTACTAAGTTAATCTTAGTAACTTAATTAGCTCTCTTAGATTAAAAAGAGACAATCATCCATGTACGGATACCTAGCGTTCGGCTTTATTTTAATGCGAAATATATAGGGTAGGCCAGATGAATAGCTATGTGTTTCCTTATCATTTAAGGTATAAATCACTGCCTTGATGTTTATTATCCATTAGTTATGTGGGCAGATGAATTCTTCATGTGGTCACATGATTTCTTGTCATTATTTTGAAATTCAATTAAAAAGCGATACCATTTTTTAAAAATTATGTGATCATTTATGTTAATTTATGTCAATTTTTTAAATTCTCTTCTTTTTTTAAACTGTCTTAAATTTTTCATTCTTCATTCTCGAAAGTGACTGCCACTGTTGGAAGCACAAGCACTTAGTCTTCACTCCTCCATGAGATTTAGTTAAGTAATTTTGACACAATGTCCTATCAAAGATAAAGAAAGGTTCAAAAAGTTCGCAATGACTTACTTTTAGAATGTCGAGCTACATGTCATTTGTGATTCCTAGATGAAATAGTCAATTTTTTCAAATCAGGGCGTCGATGAGACCACTCGATTGCACCTCTATTCATACATTTTCTTCGGCCCTGCAGGTCCATCTTTTGTCTCACTGCTCAAATGGTGTGGGACATCTTTTGAAATCATCGTGTTATTTCAAAGTACAACTTAGTATTAAAGTCATAATAAAGTTTCAAAACATTATGAAAATAATCAGAATTCATCTGACCATATAACTGATGGGTCATAAATCATTAAAGCAGTGAATGCTACCTTTTCATAAAGAAACATATTTAACGGTTGCTTCTGGCCCACTTTATACAACACATGCAATCATCTTTCGGTTTTACATTAAATTTGATTGAATAAATGAATGAAGAAAAGTCTGCCGCTATGCAATATCACTTATGACATCACTTACAATATCACTCGCAATTATCATTATCATTCTTTCTCTGACTGACCTTTCAAATAAGCAAACGAGGGTCTATTCACAGAGATGATTTTTCTTCTCTTGATAAGAATATAGGCCAAATTACATGATAGAGATCTGAGACCATGCACCGCCACCACAGCATTTTTGTCTGATATGAAATGTGAATTAACCATAGGCGCCCATACATGTAAGTTTTGACGGGGTTCAATTTGGTATTAAAATTAAAGTTAATAATAGTTTGTGAAGCTTGGCTCATGTTTACCTTATCTTCTCTCTGATGTTGCTAAGGAAGGCGACAAATTAGGAGCATAAACTCTATCAATTATAGAAATGATGCTTAATTGTGTAATTCCAGTGGCACCACAAGTTGCATTGCTAATGCTAGAAAAACTAATTGCTATTTTCTAGTTGCATTGCATTCGAATTGCATAAAGACTTATAATATTCAATAGTTCTATGTAAATTCAAACAATAATAATTACTAAATACTCTTCAATTGGAATAGTTTGCATTATTTTTCATTCAGATGAAGTTAATATATACAAAATGTTTATGTTCTGTCAATAACTTATTATTTATCGTATATTTATCATTCATCTCTTGCTTGTTACAGGCCTAGTCCAACATCATCACCCGATGATGCAGAGGGAAGTGTGGAAAATGATCTCCAAGAAACTTTACAGTGAATCAAAAATGCCAAAAAGACAAAATAAAAGATAAAAAATCAATGGTTTTTTGTGAATAATGACGTTTTATGAATGATCATGAAATACACTTCGTAATAATGCTCTATACATAATGTAGACTGATTATTAGATTAACGTTTCTGAGATAGCTACAATTATATTTCAAAAGTGAATTGTTCTTTGGGCAGGAGTTTCACCGAAATAGTAAAGGGCTTTAAAGAAAAATGCAAACGTCTCATGTACGTTTCAAGTTGATTATTGCCATTGTCTATGTCAACACTATTACAATCAGCAAAGCTAGCTTGATTATTGCTGATAGTCGTGATCATATCAAACGTCACTATGCAACGGTGAAGTTAGAAAGCAAAATTGGAACATACCAAAAATACTGAATTCCCAATACAATAGGACAGGATTTCCCACAATTTAATAGGACAGGATTTCCCACAATTCTATGGGACAAACTGGTTCAATAGGCAATAGGAACCGATTTCCCTAAAATTCAATGGGACAAAACTTCCCAATGAAGCCATAGGATGGAGTTCCATAGCAATAGCACTGCTTGCTATAGGAAAGTTACAATAATTCCGTAGGAAGTTTCCTATAGGAGTGCCATAGATTTTGGTTAATCGGGTGTATAAGCCTACGTATAGTCCAACTGATAGGACCAAACGATAAAATCCATAAAACACGTAAGGACATTTTCGGGATAAAATCAATCACAACAGATTTCATAAATGCTAATGACAATCGAAATAAAGTAGAGGTCAATAGATCACCGTGTTCCGTCACTTGTTCACACACTCAAAAACTGTGAACGACATCGATTAACAAGACAGCAAAAGAGTCATAATTTGGGTTGTTGCACAGATGCTGTCTGTAATCAGCCATCCATCTTCAGATACACTGCATGCTCATTAAGTTGATAATTAGATTAACTTTAAATGAAAGAATGTTATCACCAGATGTCATACCCAACGGTGGACAAAGCAACCCACTGATTTACAAGTTATCGTCCAACCCAAACTATAGCTTCTTCAAATGAACTATCAGTGACAGACCAAAAAACCGCAATGAGATTTGCATGTTTCCTATGGCCTTGTATGCAAGTTCAACCCAAATAGTAGAAATAGCAATTTGACTTCCTGAACCTCAACTGATGATGATAATCAACGGATGCATTAAAAATTAATTGAATCACATTCAGGTAGGCTACTTAGGCTCTCGGTTCAGTAGCCATAAAATGTTTGTGTTAATCTCATTTATGTCGATTTATTCGTCAAAGATTTAAACAGATAAACGTCTTCTTGGATGCTGATACTAATTAAATGATGATGTATCTTCTGAGTATAAACCCACCTACTCCCAGCAAACTTGCATATAGCTTCATTTTCATAAGTGACACTTTTACATTTTATGTGCCATTTAAACAGCGGCACATAGATTAACACATGCCTATAAAATATGTGTATTTTGCTGAAAAGATGGAATTTCAACCATTCAGGCATCCGCCAAATTTTCTTATCTACATGTGAAATTCAAGTGACTTTGAGAGTTGATTGTAGATGAAAATATTGAACATGCAGGGCATAAAAATATTACGAAACTATTATTATTATTATTACAGGGTGGTTTGTGGGAAATGTGACATGGGGTAGATGCGACAAGGTTATAGCCAAAATCAATAACTCATAGCCGGAAGACCGCTCCGGTTTCCGGAGTTTGCATCCCCATGTACCTACATCGATAGCTGATCTCAAACATATCTTATTACCAGGGCCGACCAAATATGCATTAACAAGTGATCGCTTTATGCTCATAAAAATGAGCTTAAAAAGGTTATTTCAGACAATGAAAACTGTATTTATGCAATATCATTCTGATTATAGAAATAGCTGCAATATAGTAAGAAATGAAGGCCTATGTATGCATGCTCGGTGTCCGATTTTTCGATTAGCTCCTTCAGGTTAACGATTGCTGTGCAATCATCCTCCAAGTCAACAATCACAGGGTCTGATACGGTGATAGGTGATAAAAATATAGGCATCAACACGGGAATCAAGACACACATTGTTCATAATAACTCCTATTTTTTCAAGAAATCATCTATATATGTATTTAAAAGCACTTATTTTCATGATATTCATTTTTACACAATTAAAGCTGAAATATGCCTTTTTAATGCATTATTCATATTTGGTCAGCCCTGTTTATTACCCATAAGTATTGTATGCCATTACCCTTGGTGGAAGATTTGTCAGTTTAAGAAAAATGGGCCTAATTTGTTTTTCTGTGCACCCAATTTTGCTTGCTGTCAAGAGAGGAAAGCTAGAATTAACCATGGGCGACTTCGATTTTTTTAGCACAGCAAGATGTCAAGTTCACCCACACGAAATAGCGGTTTACATCGAATCATTTACAAAGCTCCATCGATTTCGGTTGTGTAAATCATGTCTGGGGTAAATGCGACAACTTTCTCAAGTTTCATTTTTGCCGCTCAAACTTCTTATAAACTCCTGTACTTACACTTACTAATATTATGTCAATTAAATTGTCAACATATTTTGAAATCGAAGATGTGTCAAACAACAATCGGGTACAATGTTTAGGATCCACACAACGTTCGAGATTAAAGATCGATTGCCAATTAAAATACACAGTTTCAGGTCAGTCAAAGCAAAGAATCTACGTCCAGAAAGAACGAGAAACCTTTGCCATATTTGGCGCCTAAATTTGATATTCTTTTCTGTAATATATTTCATGGAATAGGCTAATTGTCTACTTAACGTAGATCAGTAGTAGCATTTCATATATGTATCCTATTTAAAATAGGCCAATTTGGCTTCAAAATACCCTCAACAGACATACTTTGAAAAACGCATTCCACTTTTCATGTCGTATTGATATCAATCTATTGAAATTATATGTGAGACCTATTCTGCAATCACACATGGGCCGTCGCAGCATACATATTTGCCGGTCGTACGAGTGCTGGAGTGTCGGAGAACTTTGTGTTCCAACTCAGACTTGATTAGTAGAATACTATTTCAACGGTTGGAGCAATGTGCGAACTCATTTTCTATGAAGCACCAATTGATTTGTTCAGAAATTGGCAGTATTCCTCTAGTTATTGTATAAGAATGGGTATTTACCTGTCGTTGGGGCGCTGGAGTGTCGGAGAAGTGTGTGTTAAAACTGTGACTTGATTAATAGAATACTATTTCATAATACACTATTCGGTTGAAGCGCAGTATAAACTCATTTTCCATGGAGCATCAAGTCATTTTCTGAAAAATCTCATCAGTTTTAGGGGAAATTGGTTTTTGCCGATTTCGCCGGTTGCTGATGTAGGACAAATGCTGGACGTTTCACTACAAATTGTGTTCCTACTGCCGGTATCCACATTTTTCATTGGAATGCTGTACAAACTCCCTAACCAGGCAGCACCAATTTTTTTAATTAAAGTTTGCATTTTGAAGTTGAAGGAGTTCGAATTTTGATCTTAACAGATATCGCCTGATTGGTGAATTTGCAGATGTCTCGATGTGCTACTGATGACAATGGCATTAGCTCTCAACTTCATGGGTTTGCCGATGCATCAGAAAAGGTGCATGCTGCAGCAATGCATGCTCCCACAAAGTCAGTAGATGGTGGATAAAGTGCCAAACTGCTGTGTGCAGGAGTGGCTCCAGTCAAGGCTATTCACTTACCAATATCAGCGCTATGTAGCACTCATCTTTTCGGACAGCTCGTGCAGTCACTGATGCAACAATATTGGAACCGTTTGGCAGAGTGAATATTTATGTGCGTTCCAACAAAGACCGAAATGATACGACGCGGCTGATGATATCTGCATTGGGTAGGTGGCATTGGTTGTTGAGGACTTCCTAAAAAGGCACTTGAAATGCTTTGAATGTTTCTCTGTCAATGTCACGAATCGGATCATCGTCTTCACGATCTAGCGTCACATTATAGCATAGAGTAAGTATATTAGGTATAGTGGTTACTCCGCGTTTATTATATCCCCAATGTGTATTCACTTTCGATATTATTAAATGAACTCAAGGGGGATACAGTCGGAAATGCTTCCAAATGTGAGATAAGCACATTTATGCAGTTTTGAAGAAATTACAACAGAATTAGCTGATCATGATAGCATACACCAGAAGGAATTGATATTATTTTACAGATCTTTAGTGTATCGACATCCCTAGATAGGCAATGTTTGTCAAATTGGCAACTCGATGACTTGCTAATGCTTTCATGCTGAACCTCAAGAGAATCTTCTCAAGCGTGATCATTTCATAAACAACCTGGTACTGGTAGAGGAAAATAGCAGAATCAAAGACAGTGATTTCAATTGAATTTGAAAGATGTAAATGTCACCGAAGAAAAGGGATTTTTGGATATATGTACATGTAGATGTGAAGTTGTTCTCACGCCTGCTGAGAACCGCATGTAATTTAAAGGAAACGAGGCCACAGCAGCGTAGTAGTGTAAATTTGGCGTTGAGCAAACTATACCTGTTTCAGCACGGACAGAATCATGTCCATATTCGAGGACTATTACTCCTACGCGTATGTCATACTGAAAATTTAGTCATTGCCGAAGCCGAAATTGTGGTACCCAAACCACATATGACAGACACTATCTTAGTAGCAGGCTAATACGCTGACAGCTCATGCAGTCACTGATGCAACAATATTGGAACCGTTTGGCAGAGTGAACATTTAGTTGCGTTCTAACAAAGACCGAAATGATACGACGCGGCTAATGACATCTGCATTGTGTAGGTGGCATTGGTTGCTGAGGACAGTTTACCAATCCTTCAGTAGCTTATGGGAAGATAAAGAAAACGGGCCAATTTATCCTATACTAACACATTATACTAACAGTCGCATTTTGCTTGAGACAAGTTGCACAAAATCCTGCGGAACTGTTTTATGGTTTTGTAGACAATGATTGCAAAAAATTTACGTGATCTGATGCAACGTATATTACTTCGTGAATTTGACTTTCATTTTGAAATACAATTATCTCTGTCATAGCTTTCGGTTGCGCAAAAGCAAAGATGGGTTTGAACGTGTGGCAACTACAAAAGAAGCAAAATGACCAGTTGATAGTCCATTTTTAAAGGTGCGATTTTTATTCCGCTCATGGACTTTGGCCGCACCTTCCAGGTGGGCGGAATACTTGGTCCTGATTGCCTGCGAGTGCTATGCGGATAGTATTTTATTTCCTCTATGCGTCTTCAAATGCGTGCAGAATGCTTGATTGCTCAATATCATCTCCTGATTTACATGTCGTTCAATTTGACTAGTGGCGATCAGGAGTGGTCATGATAGTCATGCTTAGTGTTATGGTCAGGTTGCAGACATCATTTGTCTTATGAGTGACATAACTTTTAAAGATATTCTTTTGTTATCTGGTAACTCGACTGATTATACTTTTGGTCCAGGAATACATTATAGTAATGCTGAATGCAAACTGTTCATTATAAGGCAATCGTTCATAAACTTATATAATATCAAACTGATAAGAGACGTTGATTTTAATCTTGAGCGGATTGCAGTTTGTTTGCCAAGCATAACTTCATGTATGCAGAGTGCCGTTTGTCTCGCGTGTGACATAAATCCTAAAAACGCAGTTTTGTTGTTTGACAACTTCACTGATCATATACAGGAATAGCTTACAACGATGCTAAATGTAGACTGGAAAATGTTCATTATGAGACAATAGTTTCTAAAAATATATGATATCATTTCCAATAGACTTTGATTTGAATTCCAAATGATGATTTAGGTGGAAGTATGTGGACGAATTATTAAAACATTTCAATTTCGCAAGCGCAGCTTACCATATGATACCCATGGCTAAAAGAAAGCAAATACATGCACAAAAGTGAAAATGAAAGGATTCAAATAATTGTTTTCATTGAAACAACAAATAATGATCTACACATTCTTCGAGAAAAACTAAAGATACAGCTACAAAATCACACAAAAATACATGACCTCCATAATGATGGCTTATGATTATATCCTACCTGCCACGTGCTACATCAAGACAAGAGTTACCAACGCTTTCTCGAGTTCATTATCACTTGCCAGACAACTCTACACGTGATCTTTTATGAGTTAGATAGCGTCGACTGATTCCTAACTTAGCTGTATCAAAACTCAAAGATAACTTGCCCTCGCCACTTCGTATACCTTGCGAATTCGCTGATGAGCTATGAAATTACTTGAATCTGCAAACGACTTCCCGCGCTACTTACAAATGAACGGTCTGTCTCCTGTGTGAATTCGCCGATGCTTTATCAAACTACCTGAACTGGCAAATGACTTTCCGCATAACTCACAAATGAACGGCCTGTCTCCTGTGTGCATTCGCCGATGCATCATTAGATGATTTGAACGATTAAATGACTTCCCGCATAACTGACAAATGAACGGTCTGTCTCCTGTGTGTATCCGCCGATGCTCTATCAAACTACTTGAACTGGTAAATGACTTTCCGCATAGCTCACACATGAACGGCCTGTCTCCTGTGTGCATTCGCCGATGCCCAACCAAACTACCTGAACAACTAAATGACTTCCCGCATAACTCACAAATGAACGGCCTGTCGCCTGCATGTATTCGACGATGCCTAATCAAATTACTTGAAATGGCAAATGACTTTCCGCACAATTCACAAACGAACGGCCTGTCTCCTGTGTGTATTCGTCGATGGCTTATCAAATTACTTGAATCTGTAAATGACTTCCCGCACGATTCACAAATGAAGGTACTGTCACCCGTGTGTATTCGCCGATGCTTCGCCAAATTGCTTGAATCTGCAAATGACTTTCCGCATGACTCACAAAAGAACGGCCTGTCGCCTGCATGTATTCGACGATGCCTAATCAAATTACTTGAAATGGCAAATGACTTTCCGCACAATTCACAAACGAACGGCTTGTCTCCGGTGTGTAGTCGCCGATGCCTTGTCAAACTATCTGAACGCGAAAATGAATTCCCGCACAACTCACAATTGAACGGCTTGTCACCCATGTGTGACCGTGGCTGCATTGCCAAGCTATTTGAAGTGCTAAAGGACGTCTCGCTCGACTCACATTTCACATTTATGGCTTCACTTTTCACCACTGATATATTGCTCATCACCGTGTAGACCTGAAAGGACGAAAACATTACACTTATAAATGCAAACTATGTATATATCTTAATGAAGCAAAATAATCTCAATTATCAGTCATTGATAACTGAAAGTCAGATTCTGTCAAAATCATTTGACTTTTCATTTGACTTTTGTTTCATCACTAATGGTCTGTGAAGCCGATCATAATCACAATACCGATCCATTTTTCCTCATCGATGCATTTGGTAGACATTTCATTTTACTCCTAGAAGTGGACTGGGTTTAATGCCATTTTCACACTTGTATACAGCAAAAAATTGAAAAAAGCCAACGATCACAATGAAGTTACAGGTTTCACGAAGAATTGCTCGGAGAATACGACAAACAGCTTCTGATGGAAATTTTTGAAAATGTGGATCTCCTTCTCGACACCATGAGGCACCCTCTGCCGTTCGACAGGTCATCGACCTGAATTCCCTGCCAACGTCAAGCGCTGAGAGGTCCTCCATTAACATGACTGGCCACAGAGTCCTAGGAAGGTAGTGGAGTAACAAGAATGCCATCAAGTACGTCTTATTCGTATGCAGTACGTCTTATTTCTAGATGGATGTCAATCATTCTATTGAATGAAATCCAGCACAATCACAATCACATGACCTCGATTCAAACCAACATTAAAATGGTAACAATACATATTACTGTATTCGTATATCAAAAATATCTCTACATCTCTCTGATAGAAACTTGTATTCAATCATCAGAGGCTGTGACCCACGATATGAAAAATAAAAGGCAATAAAAAATTTAACAATTTAAAATTAAAATTTAAAAATTAAAGCATCCCAGAAATGCTAAAAGATAAGAAAAGAAAGGACAGAGAAACATCCTGAAAACACTGTCAATAACGAAGCCCATTCCTACACAGCATGAATCCTTCTAGCATCAATTGTCAACCTACTTTTCCAAAATCATCCTGCGAATTACCCGTCTTTGAAAATTCAACTTATGCTGCTTTCAAATTGCTTTTCGCCTTCTCAATCATCATGGCATACACGTTTTGAGTTGCAGCATTCTACTTGACTGTATTCTGTAACTTCTCCGCAACTTCTGAGAGCAGCTTATTTACAGACATACAGGAACTTGTATTTCCGAATAGCTGGTCTTCCGAGAAGAAAAAAATCCTTGACAGGAAATCATTGAAAATGTTCAAAGATGCTGAAATCAGAGTGCTGCCTCGGCCGGCTTCATCAGTGGACTTGATCCCTATAGGGAACCTATGAGCGATTTTCAAGCGTTGCATATCAAGGAAGCGTTCAAAAAGTAAGGCAGGGATCATTCACGCCTTTCTCAACATCTGAAGTTGAAGAAATCAAGGATGCGTGCCAAAATCCAATAAATTCAATGAGTGACCGTGTGAAGACCGTAATTCAGTCAAAGGGGTATCAACACAAAATTTTGAAATTTTTCGTGTTCTCATTGTTGTTGAGGCATGAATTATGCTGTCATAAGTATTTCTACGTAGCTAAGCTATGCGGCTATCACATTGAAGATGAATTAACACATGTATTCTGAATTTTGGAAAAATGCATGGGGTGTTGCAAACGTGCTGTCGCTTACTGTAGCTTCTTCAAATGAACTATCAGTGACAGACCAAAAAACCGCAAGGAGATTTGCATGTTTCCTATGGACTTGTATGTAAGTTCAACCCAAATAGTAGAAATAGCAATTTGACTTCCTGAACCTCAACTGATGATGATAATCAACGGATGCATTAAAAATTAATTGAATCGCATTCAGGTAGGCTACTTAGGCTCTCGGTTCAGTAGCCATAAAATGTTTGTGTTAATCTCATTTATGTCGATTTATTCGTCAAAGATTTAGACAGATAAACGTTTTCTTGGATGCTAATACTAACTAAGTAATGATGTATATTGTGAGTATAACCCCACCTACTCCCAGCAAACTTCCACATAGCAAGTGAGATGAATATTTGATCTCTATCATTAACAATATCTTGACTTCTATTTTTCATTTCATTTATCAAGGAGTTAGTGCTATGAATATGTGCCGGTACATGTTTTATTAGTTGATTAAGTAAAACACTTGCCGACTAATCAACTTTCCGAATTGGTGTACCTATAGTTGACGCTATCGGGCGCAATGGAAAAAATCCATTTTCTTTGTCCTTATGATCTTTTATATTAACTTGAAATTTGACTGGATGGCTCCCTGTTACGAGAAGTTTTTCGTGGTCGATATTTGTCATTTTTTTACATTTAGCTCTAACTAAGCGATTAGCTTGGTTTTCTATTGCAGAATTCGTTGAGATTTCTCTAATTTTATAAGTATTTGTATCGTGAAGGACACTTTCGGTACGGTTTTTATGCTTTCTTCATCACAAATAACGATGCGATTAAACTTATCTGACGAAATAACAGATAATTTAGCTTGTTTCAAGAAGGTCTTACTTATTCTATCTATATTATTGATACTTTTGTATTTCTTATTTTTCTTTAAATTTTTAGCTTCTTCGTGTAAAGCACGTTTAGCTTCTATTTCGAAAAGTTTTAGGTTATTTTCCAAGGTTTCGCTCATACGTGGAGGTAAGTTTACGGTATTCTTATCAAAAGGAATGTGCATTTTATTTTTGTTAGATGCTCCACAACTGTTAGAGTGATGAGACCACCGCAATGTATATGACAGACTATCAATAGCAATTTCATTATCATTAAGAAAATCGTCATTAATATGATGAGGCAGCCGAAATTTAGGACCATTACTCAAAAATAATTTTATATCGTTAGGAATGGAGATTTTGGTTTCGTTAGTTAAACAATTACTATCGAGATTATTGTCATGAATGTGATCAGACGAGTTACTCCCACTGAACCAAAATTCATCAACGTAATCAAAGAAAAACCAACACTTGTACTTCATATCGTACGAACTCCTGATACAAGGGAAAGAGTCACTTGTCCACCAACTCCACTTTCTCGAGTGACGTTCGTAGATCCTTGATGTTTCCTCACTCGCTGCTTCATCCAATCTCTCAAAAATCACTTTCTTCTGCTGTACGTCGACATTGCTCCTTGTGAAGGTCAGATACTCGAAGGAGATTTCCCGGTTGATGTCATACGATTTCTTCTTTAGGCTAGATAAGTTTTGTCTAATCAACTCCATCTTGAGTGAAGTAGTCTTCCTATCCAGGGCCTTCGTCGACTCAGTCCACATCGGTAACTTGATATTTTCTATGAATTGTGGGGTTACGTCGTACGTGAGACACGTAAGCAGGAACATCATTGCACAGGAGATCCGCACTTGCTTCAGCAACTAGTGTGTGGCGCTTTAGGATACAGGCTTCTTCGATTCTAGGAGGTGATACATTACAGTGTATACAGCCGTACATAGATTAACACACCTAAAAACATGCGCATTTTGCTGAAAAGATGGAATTCATACCATTCAGGCATCCGCCAAATTTTCTTATCTACATATAACAGTCAAGTTAACTTGATAGTTGATTATAGATGAAAATATTGAACATGCAGCGTATAAAAATATTGCAAGAATTATTATTACGATAGGGTGGTTTGGGGGAAATGTGACATAAGATAAATGCAACAAGGATATAGCCAAAACCAATTACTCATAGCCGGAAGACCGTTGGCCTTTGAGTTTACATACACATGTACCTACGGTACACGAACACTTGTTCGACACGAACATTTGTTCGACAAATTTTCGAACACTTCTTCGACACGACATTTGTTCGACACGAACACTTCTTCTTCGACACGACATTTGTTCGACACGGACACTTCTTCGACACGACGTTTGTTCGACACGGACACTTCTTCGACACGACGTTTGTTCGTTATTAAGCAATTATAGTCTTTCTTTTTCAGGTTGTGTATTTTTTGATTTTAATTTTTTTTTTATACTTTTTGTCTTAAATTAATTTTTTTCCTTTCTAAAAAAATATAATTCTTGCATCGCATAGATTGAACTAGAAGCGTATTTGTAATTTAAGATATTACCATAAAGACGAAAGATAGCCAGTACCTAAAATTCTATTCATGCAGAACTATTCATGCTAGATAAAGCATTATTCATGCAGAACTTGTCGAAGAAGAGTACCAGATCCGTACCTACATCGACAGCTGATCTCAAAGGTATTTTATTTCCCAAAAGTACTACATGCTGTTACTCTGGCACTTGGTGAATGTATTGGAAGTTTTTGAAAAATAAGCCAAATTTTGCTTGCTGTCAACAGAAGGAAACTAGAATTAACAATGGGCGATTATTTTAGCACACCAAGATGTAACACGTACACATAGAAGCAAATGGTAACATCCATATGAAATAGCGCTTTCCAACGAATGCATCTTCATTATTAACAAGACTCGGTCGATGTAGGTAGTGTAAATCAAGTCAGGGATAGATGCGACAACTATCTCACGTTTCACTCTTGAAGCTCAAGCTTCGTAAGGTGCGTTTACACATGATACTTTATTGCTGCCACCTACATTGCACGAGTAAACGCTACTGACACTCTCGTCTGACGCTAAATTGCTAACATTTTTAGAAGTTGCTTCAACCGAGTCTCAGTGACAATATTGCACGTGTAAACGGCTCTTGACACTTTCTGAAAAGTGTCTGCCACAAGTGTCACTAAAGTCGAACGAGGCGCAACTTTTAGCTGACACTCATGCGCAAAGTGCTCATACGACCGTGATCGGAACACAGCGACCTGACTTCTTGGAGGCTGGATTTGTTCTTGCTATTTTCTTTGTCACCAGTCACTAAATTACTAATGATGTGCTGATATACTCGTACACAATTCACCAATTTTCTGCACTGCTACTGCGTACCATTGTGTTTCCAGTTTACATCAATTTCAGCTTCATTTTACTATGACAGATTTTTTCCCTGAATATCTTTGTACAAGAAGCTCCACCTGCTTGTGGGAGCATCTAGCATTGTTTGATCTGGAATATCTCATCACAAGACATGACTTACATCTGCTTACTTTCCATGGGAATTTAATCATCGAATTTACAGTCGTGTACCGGTGCAAGGCCGTTTGGCAACTGTGCAATAGATAAAAGCATCAGCTGGTGGGACTCATCTTTCTCGAATAAAATGAATCTTTGATGATTGTTTGGTTGTTAGATCGACACGATAAATTTATACAGCACTCAATAAAAGTTAGTAAAAGGATGATCGCTGGTTCATCAATGACTGACAACGAAATGTCACAAACGAAAATTGAATGGCAAGGACGTTAAACGATGACTTGATTGATGAATGCGAGCAGTATCTCTGTTTCTGGAACGTGCACAATCACGAACGTCGAGGAGGCAAAGAAGAAGTGGAAGAATCTACGAGACACTTTTGCGAAGATAAAGGAGCAAAAGCAGCAAGAGAGAAGCGGATCAGGAGCAACAAAATCGGAGCGTTGGGCCTACTTCAAGTCGCTCGAATTCCTCAGAGACACTCTGAAGCCACGCAAGACATTTTGCTCCCTCGCCCAAAATTCTGCAGATACGGAGGAAGTTGACTCGGAGATAGGCCTATGCGTCGAGATGGATAGTGAGAAGTCATCAGAACCTGCACCCAAGCGCCACAGACCAGGAAGTGCTAAAGTTTCGGCGGTTGATCAGGCAATTCTTGACGAGATCGCGAAGGATCACGAGCCCAAGGACATTTGTGTGACTTTTGGGAACTACGTTACATCTGAGCTTCGCGAGTTAAATTCCAAACAACAATTGTGGGCCAGGAAGAGGATCCTTGGTGTTCTGCTTGAGGCACAAGAAGTGTTTGAATGACTTTCAGCACCAGTTGATTTCTTTGACTTATTAGACTTTGATAGTGTACCATGAGCGAGTCACTGTTTTTTCTCAGAAAGGTAAAGCTGCAGTGGCAACGTGAAATTAAAATGTTGTTTGTATTTGTCATTTTTAAGTTTTCACTTCAAGATTTGGCAGCCTTATTGGCACAGAATTCACAGCATGGGGCATTGCCTGCGTTCAGAATGGTGTAACACATTGTCAAAAAAGACAAATGATCAGAAAATTAAATAGTAAAATGAAAGCATATGATGCAGTGACTGAGCAGACTGAAGTCAGTCAGTAAGCGGTCATTGAGCTTTGGGATATAGAAATCAGCTGTTTTCAATATTCTATCTGTTTCTGTTTCTGTTTTTAGTTACCACAACAAGAGCACATGTTTGTCATGCTATCACTGTATTGCATTGGCACAATGAAACTATGAAACATCAACTAGCATGAGAGTCATCAATAAACTGCAATTACTACACGACTTGAATACAGTTAATGGAGTCTTTGAACATAGTCCGCTTGCCATGAAACTGATCCGCTCTCTGTTAAGAAGTAGTCCGAGAATTTTTTTCTCACCTCGTCTCCTTGTTTCTTTGCTCTGTTGTGAGCAGGTTGAATTGGGATCATATTACTGTCACTTCTCTCCATTGCCCGAGAATGATTTCTCCTTGATTGTTCTCAGCATCCACAAAGTTTGGTGGACAGTAAAGAGTATTTGATCCTGCAGTGATATCAGTCTTTGAAAGGAAATTGTGAAGCACACATGTGGCCTTGATAAAATTGATGGCTCTCTCTGGCTGGGCAATAATAGGACGCTTGAAAATTCTCCATCTTGAGGTCAATATGCCAAAAGCGTTCTCAACCACACGACGCGCTCTTGACAGTCTATAATTGAGAATCTTTTTTTCAAATGAGTCCTGTTTTCCAGGGAAAGGTCGCATCATGTACTCTGAGAGGGGAAACGCCTCATCCCTAACTAGAACATGGGAGTTTGTTGCATCACTACCTGGCAAATTCGCTGCAGTTGGTAAACCAAAATTTCCAGATTCCAAGTGATTGTAAATTTCGGAATTTTTCAATACTCCTCCATCACTAATCCGTCCAGGAGATCCGACATCGACAACAGTAAAGCGATATTTGGCGTCCACAATTGCAAGGAGCACAACACTGAATGTCTTTTTGTAGTTGAAATATTCACTACCACTCAGTTTGGGGGCTTGGATGAGACAATGTTTGCCATCTATAGCTCCACAACATAATGGAAAGTTCCACAAATTCCAAAAGTTACTCGCTATATTTTCAAAATCAGTTGAGGAAGGATGCTGCAGGAAATTGTCCTTTAATGCTTCAAATATTGCAACCGATGTCTCGTTGATGATGTTGCACACGGTTGATCGACCTAGTCGATAGCTGATCGCGATTGTTTGCTGAGTCTCCGGTTGAAAGAAATCTTAAGGTCACAGCAAGCCTCTCAGCTGGCGAAATAGCTTTTCTTGGACCATCGTGAGTAATGAATGGCTCAACCAGTTTCAAAAGATTGTCAAATCGTCGAGGACTCATGCGTGTGTACTTGAAGAAATATTTCTCATCAGTTTTGTGCATTTCCATGAACAGGCGGAATTCACCAAGTTCTTCTCTGCTGCGAAATATTTGACGCACCCAAAATCGTCGACGATGCTTTGAGTACTTCTTTCTCAAGCGCAGCAAAAGAAGCTAACGGAGATTTCTCGAAGCCATGTAGTCGGCGGTGGCACTGCAGTCATAGTGAACACTTGAGCGGTGCGGTATGCAATTGGAACATCCATCAACTTTCATTTTGACATCCTTATCAGTTAACTCACATGTTCTACAAATTAACATGCAACTAATACTTCATCCCACTCGGCGGTAGAGCGGTGAACGTTTGCAATGAGAACCGGCCTTAACTGCTGCAGCCATCCACTTTCTCGATGACATCGTGAAGAAATAAGTGTCGACAAAAAGTGTCAAGTGTAAACGTTCCTGCAATCTTCCGCAATTTTCTGACTCATCATAGATCGATAGTGTCAGTAGCAATTTTTCCTCGAGCATCGGCAACATATTAGTGTCAACTGTAAATGGCCTCTGTAATCTGATTGCAGGTGGCAGCAATAACGTTTCACGTGTAAACGCACCTTTATACACTTATGCACTTAGACTTACTAAAGTTATGTCAATGAAATCGTCAACAACATATTTTGAAATCAAAAATGTATTAAACAACAATCGGGTACAATGTTTAGGATCCACACAACGTTCGAGATTAAAGATCGATTGCCAATTAAAATACACAGTTTCAGGTCAGTCAAAGCAAAGAATCTACGTCCAGAAAGAACGAGAAACCTTTGCCATATTTGGTGCCGAAATTTGATATTCTTTTCTGTAATATATTTCATGGAATAGGCTAATTGTCTACTTAACGTAGATCAGTCGTAGCATTTCATATATGCATCCTATTTAAAATAGGTCAATTTGGCTTCAAAATACTCTCAACAGGCATACTTTGAAAAACGCATTCCACTTTTCATGTCGTATTGATATCAATCTATCGAAATTATATGTGAGACCTATTCTGCAATCACACATGGGCCGTCGCAGCATATAATATATACATATTTGCCGGTCGTACGAGAGCTGGAGTGTCGGAGAACTTTGTGTTCCAACTCAGACTTGATTAGTAGAATACTATTTCAACGGTTGGAGCACAGTGCAAGCTCATTTTCCATAGAGCACTAATAGATTTGTTCAGAAATCGGCAGTATTATTCTAGTTATTGTATAAGAATGGGCATTTACCTGTCGTTGGAGCCCTGGAGTGTCGGAGAAGTGTGTGTTAAAACTAAGACTTGTTTAATGAAAATACTATTTCATAATACACTATTCGGTTGGAGCGCAGTACAAACTCATTTTCCATGGAGCATCAAGTCATTTTCAGAAAAATCTCATCATTGTTTTGTGGAAAGAGGCTTTTTGCCGATTTTACTGGTTGCTGATGTTGGACAAATGCTGTAAGTTTCATTACAAACTATGTTCCTACTGCCGATATCCACATTTTTCATTGGAATGCTGTACAAACTCCCTAACCAGGTAGAACCAATTTTTTGAATTAAAGTTTGCATTTTGAAATTGAAGGAGTTAGAATTTTGATCTTAACAGATATCGCCTGTCAGGTGAACTTGCAGATGTCTCGATGTACTACTGATGACAATGGCACTAGCTCTCAACTTCATGGGTTTGCCGATGCATCAGAAAAGGTGCATGCTGCAGCAATGCATGTTCCCACAAAGTCAGTAGATGGTGTATAAAGTGCTCAACTCCTGTGTGCAAGAGTGGCTCCAGTCAAGGCTATTCACTTACCAATATCAGCGCTGTGCAGTACTCATCCAATCGGACTTTCGATAACAGCAGTTCCTATGTCAAAACTGTGCGATTCACGCACTTTAAAGAAACTGGAATGCATACAAACGTGGAACATTCAACCATTGTGTTAGTACGGTCGTCTCAACAATATTCAGGGACATGTGCTTTGTTTCTACTGACGATAATCCACTTGATTGTGCTTTATGAACGTCACCTTTGGTGGAATTGATCTTAATTGATGAGTGTGGTAAATGGCAGTTGCCAGACCTATTCTCGTAATCTGAAGGAAGCGTGGACAGAACAGCGAAAGGCCACATTGAAGGGAATCACAGTGTCACGGAAGAAAAGAGATTTTTGGATATACATGTAGATGTGAAGTTGTTCTCACGCCTGCTGAGAACCGCATGTAATTTAAAGGAAACGAGGCCAAAGCAGCGTATATTGGGCTTTGAGCAAACTACACTATCTTATTAGCAGGCTAATACGCTGACAGCTCGTGCAGTCACTGATGCAACAATATTGGAACCGTTTGGCAGAGTGAATATTTAGGTAAGTTCCAGCAGATACGACGCGGCTAATGACATCTGCATTGGGTAGGTGGCATTGGTTGCTGAGGACAATGATCCACTCCTTCAGTGGCTAATGGGAAGATAAAGCAAGCGGGCCAATTTATCCTATACTAACACATTATACTAACAGTCGCATTTTGCTTGAGACAAGTTCCACAAAATGCTGCGGAACTGTTTTATGGTTTTGTAGACAATGATTGCAAATAATTTGCGTGATCTGATGCAAATTACTTTGTGAATTTGACTTTCATTTTGAAATACAATTATCTCTCAGTCATAGCTTTCGGTTGCGCAAAAGAAAAAGGTGGGTTTGAACGTGTGGCAACTATAAAAGAAGCGAAATGACCAGTTGATAGTCCATTTTTAAAGTTGCGATTTTTATTCCGCGCATGGACTTTGGCCGCACCTTCCAGGTGGGTGGAATACTTGGCCCTGATTGCCTGCGAGTGCTATGCGGATAGTATTTTATTTCCTCTATGCGTCTTCAAATGCGTGCAGAAATGCTTGATTGCTCAATATCATTTCCTGATTTCCATGTCATTCAACTTGACTAGTGGATAACAGGAATGGTCATGATAGTCATGCTTAGTGCTATGGTCCGGTTGCAAATGTTATTACTCTTATGTGAGATGAATTTCGAATTTCAATATTATTCTTTTGGTGTCTGGTAACTCGACGGATTATAATTAAGAACAGGAACACCTTTCAGCGATGCTAAATGCAGACTGGAAAATGTTCACTATGAGGCAACGGCTTCCAAAAAAATATGACACCATTTCCAATAGACGTTAATTTGAATCCAAATCGGTGTTTGATGGCAGCAGAATCTAGGACGAAGAAAATGTTGACTAAGGTGAAAGTATGTGGACAAATTATTAAAACATTTCGATTTAGCAAAACACAGTACCATGTGATACCCATGGCTAAAAGAAAAGCAAATACATGCACTTAAGTGAAAATGAAAAGATTCAGATAATTGTTTTCATTAAAGCATCAAATCAAGACCTACGCAATCCTCGAGAAAAAATAAAGATATAGGTACAAAATCACACAAAAAAATACATATCCAAAAAAATTTCTCATGATTATATCCTACCACCCACATCCAGTATCAAGTTTCCAAATAGGACAGGAGTTACCAACGCTTTCTCGAGTTCATTATCACTTGCCAGACAACTTTACACGTGATCTTTTATGAGTTCAATAGCGTCGACTGATTCCTAACAAAGCTGTATCAAAACTCAAAGATGACTTGCCCTCGCCACTTCGTATACCTTGCGTATCCGCTGATGAGCTATGAAATTACTTGAATCTGCAAACGAATTCCCACACTACTTACAAATGAACGGTATGTCTCCTGTGTGTATCCGCCGATGCCTTATCAAATTACTTGAAACTGCGAATGACTTCCCGCAAATTTCACAAATGAACGGTCTGTCTCCTGTGTGTATCCGCCGATGCCTTATCAAATTACTTGAAACTGCGAATGACTTCCCGCACATTTCACAAATGAACGGTCTGTCTCCTGTGTGTATCCGCCGGTGCCTTATCAAATTACTTGAACAAGCAAATGACTTCCCGCACATTTCACAAATGAACGGTCTGTCACCTGTGTGTATTCGTCGATGCCTTATCAAACTACTTGAATCTGTGAATGACTTCCCGCACGATTCACAAATATAGGGACTGTCACCCGTGTGTATTCGCCGATGTTTCGCCAAATTGCTTGAATCTGCGAATGACTTCCCGCACGACTCACAAAAGAACGGCCTGTCGCCTGCATGTATTAGCCGATGCCTAATCAAAGTACTTGAAATGGCAAATGACTTTCCGCACAATTCACAAATGAACGGCTTGTCTCCTGTGTGGATTCGCCGATGCCAATCCAAGGAATTTGAATCTGCAAAGGACTTCCCGCACGATTCACAAAAGAACGGCCTGTCTCCTGAATGTATTCGCCGATGATGTACCAAGGAACGTGAATCTGCAAAGGACTTCCCGCACGATTCACAAATGAACGGCCTGCTTCCTGAGTGTATTCGCTTATGATTCGCCAAATTACTTGAATCCGAAAACAACTTCCCGCACGATTCACAAATGAACGGCCTGTTTCCCGTGTGTATTCGCCGATGCCGTACCAAGGAACTTGAATCTGAAAAGGACTTCCCGCACGATTCACAAATGAACGGCCTGTTTCCCGTGTGTATTCGCCGATGCCGTACCAAAGAACTTGAATCTGCAAAGGACTTCCCGCACGACTCACAAATGAACGGCCTGTTTCCCGTGTGTATTCGCCGATGCCGTACCAAGGAACTTGAATCTGAAAAGGACTTCCCGCACGATTCACAAATGAACGGCCTGTTTCCCGTGTGTA
Organism: Prostheceraeus crozeri; assembly: GCA_907163375.1. Lineage (NCBI taxonomy): Eukaryota > Metazoa > Platyhelminthes > Polycladida > Euryleptidae > Prostheceraeus > Prostheceraeus crozeri. Next base: position 149,367 of record CAJQUW010015575.1, on the reverse strand, counting down.
TTCGCCGATGCCGTACCAAAGAACTTGAATCTGCAAAGGACTTCCCGCACGACTCACAAATGAACGGCCTGTTTCCCGTGTGTATTCGCCGATGCCGTACCAAGGAACTTGAATCTGCAAAGGACTTCCCACACGACTCACAAATGAACGGCCTGTTTCCTGAATGTATTCGCCGATGCCGTATCAAGGAACTTGGATCTGCAAAGTACTTTCCGCACGATTCACAAATGAACGGTCTGTCTCCTGTGTGTATTCGCCGATGATTCGCCAAGTTACTTGAATCTGCGAATGCCTTCCCACATGACTCACAAAAGAACGGCCTGTCTCCTGTGTGTATTCGCCGATGCCTAGTCAAATTAGTTGACCTTGAAAATGACTTTCCGCACAATTCACAAATGAAAGGCCTGTTTCCTGAGTGTATTCGCCGATGCCTTGTCAAACTGTCTGCACGCGAAAATGAATTTCCGCACAACTCACAATTGAACGGCCTGTCACCCATGTGTGACCGTCGATGCCTTGACAAGCTACTTGAAGTGCTACAGGACTTCTTGCTCGACCTACATTTGAGATTTCTGTTTCTGGCTCCACTCTTCACCACTGATATATTGCTCATCACCGTGTGGACCTGAAAGGACGAAAATATTACACTTTTAAATGCAAACTGTGTATATATCTCAATGAAGCAAAATAATCTCAATTATAAGTCATTGATAACTGAAAGTCAGATTCTGTCAAAATTCTTTGACTTTTAATTTAACTGATCAGGAGGTATAATCGCTACGTTTCATCAATGACGATCTGTTAATACAATTTAGTACTGCGTTCAGCTCCTGATTCATAAAACCGATTCATTTTCCCTCATCGATGCATTTGGTAGACATTTCTGTTTACACCTAGAGACTCACATTAAAGATTCAGCAAAAAATTGAAAAAAGCTACCGATCAAAATGAAGTTACAGGTTTCACTAATTGCTCAGAGAATACGACGAACAGCCTCTGATGGAAAGGGTTGAAAATTTGAACCTCCTTCTCGACCCCATGAGACACCATCTGTCGTTCGACAGGTTATCGACCTGAATTCCCTGTCAACGTCGAGCGCTAGGAGGTCCTCTATCAACCTTTACTGGCCACAGAGTCCTAGAAAAGTAGTGGAGCCCAATGGAAAAATCACATCAAAGCTTTAGACCTCAACTTCCCCGCACTCCTTGTGGCCTAGCAGCTAGGCGAAAGGAAAACACCAGAAAATTAGTACCAAGAAAAATAGAAATTGAGAACTTTGTAAGGTACCTTCAAGCATAGGTCGATTTCAACATGTATCTGATATTAGCGACGTTAATCACTAATAATACATTAATAAGTAAGCTTATTACATCAGAAACATTATATTCTTCGCACTTAAAATATCTTGGCCTTCCAGCGCTCCATGAAAAATGGGAACTTTTCATAAAACAGAGGAATATAAGTTCTTGAAAGAAAAAAGGAAAATGTGAGCAGCAAACGTTAGCTTCCATGGCATTTATCATGTAAATAAGAATGCGCCGTCTTTGAAAATTCAACTTGTGCTGCTTTCAAATTGCTTTTCGCCTTCTCAATCATCATGGCATACACATTTTGAGTTGCAGCATTCTACTTGACTGTATTCTGTAACTTCTCCGCAACTTCTGAGAGCAGCTTATTTACAGACATACAGGAACTTGTATTTCCGAATAGCTGGTCTTCCGAGAAGAAAAAAATCCTTAACAGGAAATCATTGAAAATGTTCAAAGATGCTGAAATCAGAGTGCTGCCTCGCCCGGCTTCATCAATGGACTTGATCCCTATAGGGAACCTATGAGCGATTTTCAAGCATTGGATATCAAGGAAGCGTTCAAAAAGTAAGGCAGGGATCATTCACGCCTTTCTCAACATCTGAAGTTGACGAAATCAAGGATGTGTGCCAAAATCCAATGAATTCAATGAGTGACCGTGTCAAGACCATAATTCAGTCAAAGGGGCATCAACACAAACTTTTGACATTTTTCGTGTTCTCATTGTTGTTGAGGCATGAATTATGCTGTCATAAGTATTTCTAAGTAGCTAAGCTATGCGGCTATCACATTGAAGATGAATTTACACAAGTATTCTGAATTTTGGCAAAATGCATGGGGTGTTGCAAACGTGCTGTCGCTTACTGTAGCTTCTTCAAATGAACTATCAGTGACAGACCAAAAAACCGCAATGAGATTTGCATGTTTCCTATGGCCTTGTATGTAAGTTAAACCCAAATAGTAGAAATAGCAATTTGACTTCCTGAACCTCAACTGATGATGATAATCACCGGATGCATTAAAAATTAATTGAATCGCATTCAGGTAGGCTACTTAGGCTCTCGGTTCATTAGCCATAAAATGTTGGTGTTAATCTCATTTATGTCGATTTGTTCGTCAAAGATTTAAACAGATAAACGTTTTCTTGGATGCTGATACTAATTAAATGATGATGTATCTTCTGAGTATAAACCCACCTACTCCCAGCAAACTTGCACATAGCTTCATTTTCATAAGTGACACTTTTACATATTATGTGCCATTTAAACAGCGGCACATAGATTAACACATGCCTATAAATATGTGTATTTTGCTGAAAAGATAGAATTTCAACCATTCAGGCATCCGCCAAATTTTCTTATCTACATGTGAAATTCAAGTGACTTTGAGAGTTGATTGTAGATGAAAATATTGAACATGCAGAGCATAAAAACATCACAAAACTATTATTATTATTATTACAGGGTGATTTGGGGGAAATGTGACATGGGGTAGATGCGACAAGGTTATAGCCAAAATCAATAACTCATAGCCGGAAGACCGCTCCGGTTTCCGGAGTTTGCATCCCCATGTACCTACATCGATAGCTGATCTCAAACATATCTTATTACCAGGGCCGACCAAATATGCATTAACAAGTGATCGCTTTATGCTCATAAAAATGCGCTTAAAAGGTTATTTCATGCAATGAAAACTGTATTTATGCAATATCATTCTGATTATAGAAATAGCTGCAATATAGTAAGAAATGAAGGCCCATGTATGCATAAATGGTGAATAATCTGTCAGAACTTTGAGCGTATTCCTAATGCATAATGCATGCGGATGCTTTCCTTAGTCACCCTAGAGCGATTGTTCCTCATAAATGCCTTGCATTCTGAAAAAGTCTCTCAACGTCAGATTAGGTGACCGGAGATCGCGACACAATTGTTCTTCCAATGAATATCCTTCAAAGTCCCCCTCAAACAGCTTCTTGAATCCTATTTTTTTTGAAGAACGTGTCCCAGCTTCAAAGTTCTTCAAAGTCATCGCTGATGCTATTGATCAGTTGTTTGCCTTGAGACGGATTCCACTTACGGTCTTGAAGCTGCTTCAGACAACGAGGGATAGAGTCCTATTAAGAGCAGATGTCTACGATACCTCTTGCAATCTCGGTGTCCGATTTTTCGATTAGCTGCTTCAGGTTAACGATTGCTGTGCAATCATCCTCCAAGTCAACAATCACTTTTTTCAGGGTCTGATACGGTGATAGGTGATAAAAATATAGGCATCAACACGGGAATCAAGACACACATTGTTCATAATAACTCCTATTTTTTCAAGAAATCATCTATATATGTATTTAAAAGCACTTATTTTCATGATATACATTTTTATACAATTAAAGCTGAAATATTCCTCTTTATGCATTATTTGTATTTTGTCGGCCCTGTTTATTACCCATAAGTATTGTATGCCATTACCCTTGGTGGAAGATTTGGCAGTTTAAGAAAAATGGGCATAATTTGTTTTTCTGTGCACCCAATTTTGCTTGCTGTCAAGAGAGGAAAGCTAGAATCAACCATGGGCGACTTCGATTTTTTTAGCACAGCAAGATATCAACTTCATCCACACGAAATAGCGGTTTACATCGAATCATTTACAAAGCTCCATCGATTTCGGTTGTGTAAATCATGTCCGGGGTAAATGCGACAACTTTCTCAAGTTTCATTTTTGCCGCTCAAACTTCTTATACACTCCTGTACTTACACTTACTAATATTATGTCAATTAAATCGTCAACAACATATTTTGAAATCAAAAATGTATTAAACAATAATCGGGTACAATGTTTAGGATTCACGCAACGTTCGAGGCCGCTTGGCAACTGTGCAATAGATAAAAGCATCAGCTGGTGGGACTCATCTTTCTCGAATAAAATGAATCTTTGATGATTGTTTGGTTGTTAGATCGACATCGATAAATTTATACAGCACTCAATAAAAGTTAGTAAAAGGATGATCGCTGGTTCATCAATGACTGACAACGAAATGTCACAAACGAAAATTGAATGGCAAGGACGTTAACCGACGACCTGATTGATGAATGCGAGCAGTATCCCTGTTTCTGGAACGTGCACAATCAAGAATAGCGAGATAGAATAAAAAGGCCGAAGCATGGGGAAAGATTGCTGCGAAATTCAAAATAGAAAACAATCAAAGGTGTTCAGTAAAAATTGCTACTGGCACGGATCCTGATCTCGTAATTCGAGCATAATCGTATTGCAAAATCCAAGCTGTTTTCTCATAATCCAATCACGAACCCACATTCGCTGCTAACGCATTATTTTTTTCTCGTTAAAATGTATGCTTAACTGCTGCAGCCATCCACTTTCTCGATGACATCCTGAAGAAATAAGTGTCGACAAAAAGTGTCAAGTGTAAACGCTCCTGCAATCTCCCGCAATTTTCTGACTCATCATAGATCGATAAAGTGTCAGCAGCAATTTTTCCTCGAGCGTCGGCAACATATTAGTGTCAACTGTAAATGGCCTCTGCAATCTGATTGCAGGTGGCAGCAATAAAGTTTCACGTGTAAACGCGCCTTTATACACTTCTACACTTAGACTTACTAAAGTTATGTCAATGAAATCGTCAACAACATATTTTGAAATCAAAGATGTATTAAACAACAATCAGGTACAATGTTTAGGATCCACGCAACGTTCGAGATCAAAGATCGATTGCCAACAAAAATACGCAATTTCAAGTCAATCAAAGCAAAGGATCTACGTCCAGAAAGAACGAGAAACCTTTGCCATATTTGGCGCCTAAATTTGATATTCTTCTCTGTAATATATTTCATGGAATAGGCTAATTGTCTACTTAACGTAGATCAGTCGTAGCATTTCATATATGTATCATATTTAAAATAGGCCACTTTGGCTTAAAAATACTCTCAACAGACATACTTCGAAAAACGCATTCCACTTTTCATGTCGTATTGATATCAATCTATTGAAATTATATGTGAGACCTATTCTGCAATCACACATGGGCCGTCGCAGCATACATATTTGCCGGTCGTACGAGTGCTGGAGTGTCGGAGAACTTTGTGTTCCAACTCAGACTTGATTAGTAGAATACTATTTCAACGGTTGGAGCACAGTACAAACTCATTTTCCATGGAGTATCAAGTCATTTTCAGAAAAATCTCATCATTGTTTGGGGGAAATCGGTTTTTGCCGATTTTACCAGTTGCTGATGTAGGGAAAATGCTTGAAGTTTTACTAGAAATTATGTTTCCAGTGTCGGTATCTAACGTTTTTCATTGAAATGCTGTACAAACTCCGTAGCCAGGTAGCACCAATTTTTGAATTAAAGTTTGCATTTTGAAGTTGAAGAAGTTCGAATTTTGATCTTAACAGACATCGCCTGTCAGGTGAACTTGCAGATGTCTCGATGTACTACTGATGACAATGGCACTAGCTCTCAACTTCATGGGTTTGCCGATGCATCAGAAAAGGTGCATGCTGCAGCAATGCATGCTCCCACAAAGTCAGTAGATGGTGGATAAAGTGCCAAGCTCCTGTGTGCTAGAGTGGCTCCAGTCAAGACTATTCACTTACCAATATCAGCGCTGTGCAGTACTCATCCAGTCGGACTTTCGATAACAGCAGTTCCGATGTCAAAACTGTGCGATTCACGTACTTAAAAAAAACTGGAATGCATACAAACGTGGCACATTCAACCATCGTATTAGTCTGGTCGTCTCAACAATATTCAGGGACATGTGCTTTGTTTCTACTGACGATAATCCACATGATTGTGCTTTATGAACGTCACCTTTGGTGGAATTGATCTTAATTGATGAGTGTGGCAAATGGCAGTTGTCAGGGCTATTCTCGTAATCTAAAGGAAACGTGGCCAGAACAGCGAAAGGCCACATTGGGAACCAACCAGGGGAAGCATAAGTGAGGACGGGGAGAAGAAAGGTCTTGTAGAGAGAAGCAAGGGACTCTTTGGAAGGGCCCCAAGAAGCGGATGAAACAGCCCTGAGAGATCTTAAACGAGGGAAAAGAGTGGATCTCAGGGCAGAGCTATGGGGGAAGAAGGAAAGTGTTCGGTCTAAAGTTACTCCGAGGAACTTTGGGGAAGCGTTGAACGAGAGAGGGCGGCCCAAAAGAGACAGGGAGGGCTGAACGGAAGCTTCACGGGTGGCGGTGCTGAAGAAGGAGACTTCGCATTTAGGGGGATTTAGAGGAAGCTGACATTTTGAAGACCAAGCCTCGAGCTCAGACAGAGCTTCTTGGACGGCGGCAGTAGCGAGGTGAATGTGAGGAGAAGACGCACAAGAAGACGCATAAAGTGAAAAGCGGACTGAGGGAGGGAGCACGGAAGGAATGTCGTTAATGAAGAGGTTGAAGAGAACTGGGCCTAGCACTGACCCTTGAGGGACTCCCCATCGAACTCGGAAAGAGTTACTGGAAGAGTTTCGAAAGGCCACTTGTGCCCGACGGTCGGATGAGGAAGACTGGGTCCAGCGAACAAAGCAAGGAGGCAGGCCAGAGGCCACAAGCTTGTGGTAGAGAGCTGAATGCCAGAGCGAGTCAAAGGCACGAGAGAAATCAACGGTGGCTAATACAGTCCTTGCACAAGGCTTGGAGTTCTGAAAGCCATCCGAGATTGACTGAGTAAGAAGAACTATCTGGTCATTGGTAGAACGGCCTGAAGAGGGGTCAGAAGATCCTTAGATTCGAAGAGAAAAGACAGACGGGCTAGCACGAGACGCTCAAAGAGTTTCGAGATACAAGATGTAAGGCAGATAGGACGAAACGAAGACGGAGCGTCTGTGGGTTTGCCAGATTTCTGCACCGGATAGATGGTGGAAGATTTCCAGGCGGAGGGAAAGGAGTGGGTGGACCAAGAGAGGTTGAAGATAAACAGAAGAAAAGCAAGGGCAGAAGGAGGAAGATTTTGGAGGAGAGGGTACGAGACGTGGTCAGGACCGGCTGCAGTCGACGAGGAGACAGAACTAATAGCTGTGGTGAGCTCCGACAGGCTAAAAGGAGAGCGAAAGGATGGGCAGGTACAGGTAGAGAAGCGGAGCTTAGATAGCTTATCCGCTATCTCTGGCATCGCCCGTGGGGGGTTGCCGCCTTCTCGGTCTCCCCCTATCCGCGGGACGGGGTCGGGTAAACCAGCCAGCCACATTGGGAATCACAGTATCAGCGAAGAAAAGGGATTTTCGAATATACATGTAGATGTCAAGTTGTTCTCACGTCTGCTGAGAACCGCATGTAATTTAAAGGAAACGAGGCCAAAGCAGTGTAGTAGCGTATATTAGGCTTTGAGCAAACTGAAACGTTTTTAGCGCAGATAGAATCATGTCCATATTCGAGGCCTAGTACTCCTACGGGTGTGTCATACTGAAAATTTACTCATTGTCGAAGCCGAAAATGTGGTACCCAAACCACATATGACAGACACTATCTTATTAGCAGGCTAATACGCTGACAGCTCGTGCAGTCACTGATGCAGCAATATTGGAACCGTTTGGCAGAGTGAATATTTAGGTGCGTTCTAACAAAGACCGAAATGATACGACGCGGCTGATGACATCTGCATTGGGTAGGTGGCATTGGTTGCTGAGGACAATGCACCACTCCTTCAGTGGTTTATGGGAAGATAAAGCAAGCGGGCCAATTTATCCTTATGTGTAATTTCACTAACACTTTCGAAGACTTTCTGAGAAGGCACTTGAAATGCTTTGAATGTTTCTATGTCAATGTCACGAATCGGATCATCGTCTTCACGAACTAGCGTCATATTATAGCATAGAGTAAGTCTATTAGGTAGAGTGGTTACTCCGCTTTTATTATATCCCCAATGTGTATTCACTTTCGATTTTATTAAATGGACTCAAGGGGGATACAGTCGGAAATGCTTCCAAATGTGAGATAAGCACATTTATGCAGTTTTGAAGAAATTATAACGGAATTAGCTGATCATGATAGCATAAAGCAGAAGGAATTGATATTATTTTACAGATCGTTCGTGTATAGACATCCTTAGATAGGCAATGTTTGCCAAATTGGCAACTCGATGACTTGCTAATGCTTTCATGCAGAACCTCAAGAGAATCTTCTTAAGCGTGATCATTTCATAAACAACCTGGTACTGGTAGAGGAAAATAGCAGAATCAAAGACAGTGATTTCAATTGAATTTGAAAGATGTAAATGGTTCCACATCACCATTCAGATTCAAGAAGTGAAACATTAATTTAGTGAATCATAAATTCATGACGATGAAAATTGAATTGAAAATATGAAATTTCAGCTACGACAGCACAATAAGATTTCGACTTTTTCATGAAGACTTCCATTATAATGCCGCTCATTAAATTTCCTTCATCATCAGCATAATTTCCGCTTAGCTACGATGCTTGTTAGCGAATGTTCATTCATTTTGATATCCAACTTGCTTCATACTACTTATAACGGGGCGTCGTGTCGGTAGTATTTAAATTGGCAGAAAGTTAGCTTTTTCAAAACTGCTCAAATAATTTTTTGGACCGAAAGACCATATTCTCAGCAAAATACTGAATCTTTGCATATAAAAATGCTCACTGTATACAGATACTTTTTTGAGTCAACACCCTACCTACACATACTTACTCTATCCATTATAGTAACAGTCGCATTTTGCTTGAGACAAGCTCCACAAATCTCCGACAGAACTGTTTTATCGACATCGATTGCAAATAATTTACGTGATCTGATGCAACATCCATTGCTCTGTGAATATGACTTTCATTTTGAAATACAAATATCTCTCAGTCATAGCTTTCGGTTGCGCAAAAGCAAAGGTGGGTTTGAACGTGTGGTAACTTTAAAAGAAGCGAAATGACCAGTTGATAGTCCATTTTTAAAGTTGCGATTTTTATTCCGCGCATGGACTTTGGCCGCACCTTTCAGTTGGGCGGAATATTTGGTCCTGATTGCCTGCGAGTGCTATGCGGATAGTATTATATTTCTTTTATGTTTTTTTGTGTTTTTTTTCCGAGCCTGAGTTGGCTGCTATTAATTCTGAAAAAAGTTTGTGATGAAGCTAAAGTAGTCCTTCCTACTTATGTTATCTCTACGCTTAGTCATGGTCCCAAGTTTCGCATACCACATTCGTACAATAAACATTTTATTGAACGCAACAACCTATCTGTAGACTGCATTTCCTACAAACTTAGATGGCAGAGTAACTGTATTAGTAATGGTTATAATAGCGATTACAGTAATGGTGACTCTTTGCTCGTACCGTTTCATAAAAATACAGTATGGTTTCCACCTAAGATGAATAATGATTCGGAAAAAACTTGCAATTATTCCAATATGAGGCCAAGGAAATCATCAAAAAAGAATCCAAACATGTGAAAAATAAAAGTAGCTACAAACGTATCCACAAAGATAATAAGAAAGCAAAACAATTTCTGATATCCAATAACTTGTTAGCTATTCCGTCTGATAAAACAAACCGTATGGTAGTTTGCGATAAAAGTCAATTTATCGGCAGAGTAGAAAATATTTTAAAAGATTCTAGCACATACAAATTATTGAGTGTATCAAAATGCTCTAAAATCGAAAAACAGGCCAAAAAACACAAATTGATAAAGGCGAGGTGTAAAAGCACGTATATTGACTCTGATAAGTTAATAGCCATGGGTAGTAGACCAGCTAAGTTTTTTTGTAGCATAAAAGACCACAAAGAAAGAAGTGAAGAAGGCTTTCCTTTGAGACCAATAGCTTCGTCAATCAATACCCCTACAGAAAAGGTCGACTGGCTGACGAGCAGACTACTTAACAAATTGATTCAATTTGTCCCCGCTAACATCAGCAGTAGTCTCCAACTAATTGAAAAGCTGGAAAATATTAATTTACCGGATGAAAAGATGACCTTCATTTCTCTAGATGTTAAACAGCTGTATAGTAGCATACCGTTGCAACATGGCATCACTACTGTTATGAACTTCATCTCCCAATATTGGATGAATATAAGTAATTATGGTTTCACACTAAAAGATGTAGAGGATTTTCTGAAGTTCGTAATATATAACTACGAGATCAATTACAACAACAAAACTTATTTACAGATAAATGGGTGTCCTACTGGATCCCACTTCGCGCCAGCCTTTGCCATATTATATATGAATTTTATTGAAAAAACTGCCCTGGATATTCTGAAGAATAAGCACAAAATATCTCCGCTGGTATTTTATCGGTACATTGATGATATAATTATTGGGCCGTTTAATAAAGGCACTACTAACTTTGAAGTTATTCTGGATGTGTTTAACTCAGTCAACAGTGCGATTCAATTTACTGTAGAAATACCTGATAACGGTATTCTGAATTTTTTAGACTTATCTATTGCTGTTTGTAATAGAAAAGTCCAGTATAGATGGTATTGCAAAGAGCAACATTCTAACATTACTCTCAGCCATGGTAGTTGGGTTCCTTCTCATGTAAAATCCAATTTTATTCGTAGTAGTTTCAAAAATATTAAAGACAGATGTTCTGATAACGATATGTATCACGAATGCTCAAAAACTTTAATCAACAGACTTCAAAATAATGGTTATACTTCTGTTGAGAAGTACGCTTCGTATGACTCTCGCAATAGAAAAGACCAGCGCAATGACATGTTGGCTAGTCTAAATATCGACTTTATTAGTGACTCATGTACCAGGAAATTACGCAGTATTGCTAGAAAATATGATGTCCCTGTCAGAATTATTTGTAAACCGGGAAAATCTATTGGCAATTTTATGAATACCGACACTTTCCGTAACAATAATGATTGTAATTGCAGTATTTGCGATGTTCTGTCTGATAAATACTCCTGTAAGAGTAGATACACGTATGTCGTCTATAGCTTCAAATGCAAAATCTGTAATGATAGCTATGTTGGTTCTACTAATAGAACTTTCTCTGCGCGCTATGCGGAACATGAACGCAGTATACGTTATGGAGATATGAAAAGTGCATTATCTCAACATATTCGATCTAAGCACAATAACGTTGCTATGACGATTAAAGATTTCTATGTGGAGATAATAGACCATCAAAATAACCCTGTTAGAGCTAGAATTTCTGATGCTAATTTCATTGATTTTCTGAAACCAACTCTAAACCGTGAACACGAACAACATTGAGCCAGTGAGCGGTCATTCAACTTAATACCGTATTCTGTTCAGATATTTAAAAGCGTGAAAAATAGTTTGTATTTTCGCATATGGTGTAACCCTTGACAAAGGTCAAGACGACCGAAACGTTGGGTGCCTGCTCATTTTCCATTTTCTATTTTACTTCAATATATTTACATTTCGGCATAACAAAGGGAGTGTTCGAATATTTTTGAACAATCAAAATGGCTATAGTAAATTACCTCCCGTGTGCAGCCGTCAACTTTATTTCTTTTATGTGTCCTCAAATGCGTGCAGAGTGCTTCATTACTCAATATCATCTCCTGATTTACATGTCATTCAACTTGACTAGTGGAGAACAGGAGTGGTCATGATAGTCATGCATAGTGTTATGGTATGGTTGCAGATATCATTTGTCTTATGCGTGACATAACTTTTAAAGATATTCTTTTGTTGTCTGGAAATTCAACTGATTATACTTTTGGTCCAGGAATACATTATAGTAATGCTGAATGCAAACTGTTCATTATAAGGCAATTGTTCATAAACTTACATAATATCAAACTGAAAAGAGACGTTGATTTTAATCTTGAGCGGATTGCAGTTTGTTTGCCAAGCGGAGCGTCATGTATGCAGAGTGCCGTTTGTCTCGTGTGTGACATAAATCCTAAAAACACAGTTTTGTTCTTTGGTAACTTCACTGATCATACATGTATATAAGTACAGGAATAGCTTTCAGCGATGCTAAATGTAGACTGGAAAATGTTCATTATGAGGCAATAGTTTCTAAAAATATATGATATCATTTTCAATAGACGTTGATTTGAATCCCAAATGTTGACTGAGGTGAAAGTATGTGGACGAATTATTAACAAAATTTCGATTTCGCAAGCGCAGCTTACCATATGGTACCCATGGCTAAAAGAAAGGAAATACATGCACAAAAGTGAAAACGAAAAGATTCAAATGATTGTTTTCATTGAAACAACAAATGATGATCTACACATTCTTCGAGAAAAACTAAAGATACAGCTACCAAATCACACAAACATACATGACCTCCATAATGATGGCTCATGATTTTATCCTACCTGCCACGTGCTACATCAAAACAAGAGTTACCAACGCTTTCTCGAGTTCATTATCACTTGCCAGACAACTTTACACGTGATCTTTTATGAGTTAGATAGCGTCGACTGATTCCTAACAAAGCTGTATCAAAACTCAAAGATGACTTGCCCTCGTCACTTCGTATACCTTGCGAATTCGCTGATGAGATATGGAATTACTTGAATCTGCAAACGACTTCCCTCACTACTTACAAATGAACGGTATGTCTCCTGTGTGAATTCGCCGATGCCTTATCAAACTACCTGAACTGGCAAATGACCTTCCACATAACTCACAAATGAACGGCTTGTCTCCTGTGTGCATCCGCCGATGCATCATTAGATAATTTGAACGATTAAATGACTTCCCGCATAACTCACAAATGAACGGTTTGTCTCCTGTGTGTATTCGTCGATGCTCTATCAAACTACCAGAACTGGTAAATGACTTTCCGCATATCTCACAAATGAACGGCCTGTCTCCTGTGTGTATTCGCCGATGCCTTATCAAATTACTTGAATCTGCGAATGACTTCCCGCACGACTCACTTCTGTCAAACTCCTTTGACTTTTCATTCAACTGATCAGAAGGAATATTCTTTTTGTTTCATCACTAATGGTCTGTGAAGCCGACCATCATCATAATACCGATCCATTTTTCCTCATCGATGCATTTGGTAGACATTTTATTTTACTCCTAGAAGTGGACTGGGTTTAATGCCATTTTCACACTTGTATACAGCAAAAAATTGAAAAAAGTCAACGATCACAATGAAGTTACAGGTTTCACGAAGAACTGCTCGGAGAATACGACGAACAGCTTCTGATGGAAATTTTTGAAAATGTGGACCTCCTTCTCGACACCATGAGGCACCCTCATTCGTTCGACAGGTCATCGACCTGAATTCCCTGCCAACGTCAAGCGCTGAGAGGTCCTCCATTAACATGACTGGCCACAGAGTCCTAGGAAGGTAGTGGAGTAACAAGAATGCCATCAAGTACGTCTTATTCGTATGCAGTACGTCTTATTTCTAGATGGATGTCAATCATTCTATTGAATGAAATCCAGCACAATCACAATCACATGACCTCGATTCAAACCAACATTAAAATGGTAACAATACATATTACTGTATTCGTATATCAAAAATACCTCTACATCTCTCTGATAGAAACGTATATTCAATCATCAGAGGCTGTGACCCACGATATGACAAATAAAAGGCAATAATAAATTTAACGATTCCATCCCAGAAATGATAAAAGATAAGAAAAGGAACGACAGAGAAACATCCCGGAAACACTGGCAATAACGAAGCCCATTCCTACAGATGATGAATCCTCCTAGCATCAATTGTCAATCTTTTTTTCTAGAAATCATCCGGCGCATTACCCCGTCTTTGAAAATTCAGCTTATGCTGCTTTCAAATTGCGTTTTGCCTTCTCAATCATGGCATACACGTTTTGAGTTGCAGCATTCTACTTGACTGTATTCTGTAACTTCTCCGCAACTTCTGAGAGCAGCTTATTTACAGACTTACAGGAACTTGTATTTCCGAATAGCTGGTCTTCCGAGAAGATAAAAATCCTTAACGGTAAATCATTTTAAATGTTCAAAGATGCTGAAATCAAAGTGCTGCCTCGCCCGGCTTCATCAGTGGACTTGATCCCTATAGGGAACCTCTGAGAGATTTTCAAGCGTTGGATATCAAGGAAGCGTTCAAAAAGTAAGGCAGGGATCATTCACGCCTTTCTCAACATCTGAAGTTGAAGAAATCAGGGGTGTGTGCCAAAATACAATGAATTCAATGAGTGGCCGTGTCAAGACCGTTATTCAGTCAAAGGGGCATCAACACAAAATTTTGACGTTTTTCGTGTTCTCATTGTTGTTCAGACGTGAATTATGCAGTCATAAGTATTTCTAAGTCGCAAAGCTATGAGACTATCACATTGAAGATGAATTTACACAAGTATTCTGAATTTTGGAAAAATGCATGGGGTGTTGCAAACGTGCTGTCGCTTACTGTAGCTTCTTCAAATGAACTGTCAGTGACAGACCAAAAAACCGCAAGGAGATTTGCATGTTTCCTAGGGCCTTGTATGTAAGTTCAACCCAAGTAGTAGAAATAGCAATTTGACTTCCTGAACCTCAACTGATGATGATAATCACCGGATGCATTAAAAATTAATTGAATCACATTCAGATAGGCTACTTAGGCTCTCGGTTCATTAGCCATAAAATGTTGATGTTTATCTCATTTATGTCGATTTGTTCGTCAAAGATTTAAACAGATAAACGTCTTCTTGGATGCTGATACTAATTAAATGATGATGTATATTGTGAGTATAAACCCACCTACTCCCAGCAAACTTGCACATAACTTCATTTTCATAAGTGACACTTTTACATATTATGTGCCATTTAAGCATACACTGTAAACCAGCACCTCGGAGACCACACAGTAAAGAAAGACACTATTCGTAACTAATAAAATAATCCTGAAGTAAAACGTTTTAAGAGGGTAGCGCACCTGGGCTATTGTTTTCCTTAGTATGTCAACATTCGATTTCAACAGAACCTCCTAAAATTTTATAGAAGAAAACCTCTAGCCAGTGATGTGTGCTCAGAACACTTTCGAGGCTTCGCAATATCAGCAGCTGAACCAAAATGAGAATTTATAACGCGAATGTTCTTGCGGTTTTGCTTGATGACTCCGAAACCTGGCGTCTGTCCACAACGCAAGGCAGAAGAATTGTGATTCGACAACCGATGCCAACGCGGAACGCCGAGTACTCAACATCAAGTGGCAAGAGCGCATCACTAAGTGCGCAGACGTACACTCCAACCACCGCTACCACGCCTTCTAGCTCAACGGCGCAAGCGTTGCCTGGGCACATGCTCCGTATCTCTGGTGAACTACCAACGAAACGTGTACTCCACTTCAATCCGGCTGCCTCTGAATGCAGAAGACGTTGAGGACGCCCACACACACGATGGATGGACGTGGTTTGAGGACGTGGGACTCAAACAACTCGGAATCTCATGGATGACGCATCGGAGATGGCCCTGGACCGACCTTCTTCGAGACGAATGGTGTCAAGCGCGGCCTCATAAAATTCTAGTGTTTGGTGATCAAGAAAAAACAGGTTCTCTCCCAATGCTTACGACTTGTTTTTCAATAAATAAAAAGCGAGTCACCCGACGCGTTTCGTCTATACACAGACAGTCTCAAGGGTTAAATTGTCACTGTACAAGTGGGTTTTTATACAAATCAGTCAGTGAAAGCAGCTCATCTGGTCATCTCATGACGTCTGTTTATTTTTGGCATGTTCGTCGCAATACAGCGGGATTCAGCCACCCTAGCAGTAATCGCTGTTAGTTGTTGATCAATAATTTTGTAGTCGAAATTGTTAATGGTCATCACTTTATCACTGTGGGCCTTCATCGAATGTTCACTAAGTGCACTCTTCTGGTCTTCATACCGTAAACTACGCTCATGTTCTCTATAGCGATCTTGAAATGGACGACACGTTTGACCTATGTAACTTTGGTCACATATTCTGCAAGTAAATTCATAAATAACATATTTACTTTTGCAGTTGTACTTTGGACCAATATTTTTACAAATACTACATGAACAAGTACTTTTATCCGATTTTTTGAAATTTGAAACAAGCTTTTTCCAGGTTTACTGGTGATACGTATCGGAATATCGTATTTATTTTTTATTTTATTGATTTTTCTCACAAATCCATCGCAAACAAAATCAAGGTTCAAAATTACATTATTTTCTTCAACGTTAAATTTTGTATTTCTATTTTTGCGATAAATACCAGTTTTACTAAAACCATTGTTATTTAATCTATTTTTCATGATATCGTACGCTTTTTCTGATGGGTCAGAGCATCGAGTCTCGACGTATCGGAAACTATTTTTTATAAAATTATTTTTTACGTAATTCGGCAGCCAACTATCTTTGCGTAAACTTATTCCAGAATGGCAAGGTTTGCTATACCAACTATATTTTAGCTTTCCCTTCACTGAGATGCTTATGTCCAGGAAATTGAGATAATCATTTTCTGGAACTTCTAAAGTAAATTGAATGTTATCATCTATTGAGTTGAACGGTTCATGAATATTCTTAAGTACATTTTTATCCTTGGGGAAAGGACCCAAGATGATATCGTCTATGTATCTTTTATAAATGGTTGGAGAAATATTGTGATTATTTTTCAATTTTTCTATGGCTTTATTTTCTACGCTATTCATATAAATTATCGCAAATGGGGGTGCGAAATGTGTCCCCATTGGACAACCTTTTATTTGGAGGTACGTCTTATCATTGTACATTATCTCATAATTATACGATACAAATTTCAGGAAGTCTATGAGATTGTTGACGCTGAAACCATAATTTTCTATGTGACTCCAATGTTGTATAGCAAAGGCTTCTATCACGGTTATACTGTCCTGAATTGGTATACTAGGGTATAAATTTTTAACATCAAGTGAGATGAATATTTGATCTCTATCATTAACAATATCTTGACTTCTATTTTTCATTTCATTTATCAAGGAGTTAGTGCTATGAATATGTGCCGGTACATGTTTTACTAGTTGATTAAGTAAAACACTTGCCGACTAATCAACTTTCCGAATTGGTGTACCTATAGTTGACGCTATCGGGCGCAATGGAAAAAATCCATTTTCTTTGTCCTTATGATCTTTTATATTAACTTGAAATTTGACTGGATGGCTCCCTGTTACGAGAAGTTTTTCGTGGTCGATATTTGTCATATTTTTACATTTAGCTCTAACTAAGCGATTAGCTTGGTTTTCTATTGCAGAATTCGTTGAGATTTCTCTAATTTTATAAGTATTTGTATCCTGAAGAACACTTTCGGTACGGTTTTTATGCTTTCTTCATCACAAATAACGATGCGATTAGACTTATCTGACGAAATAACAGATAATTTAGCTTGTTTCAAGGTTTTAGTTTTTCTATCTATATTATTGATACTTTTGTATTTCTTATTTTTCTTTAAATTTTTAGCTTCTATTTCGAAAAGTTTTAGGTTATTTTCCAAGGTTTCGCTCATACGTGGAGGTAAGTTTACGGTATTCTTATCAAAAGGAATGTGCATTTTATTTTTGTTAGATGCTCCACAACTGTTAGAGTGATGAGACCACCGCAATGTATATGAGACTATCAATAGCAATTTCATTATCATTAAGAAAATCGTCATTAATATGATGAGGCAGCCGAAATTTAGGACCATTACTCAAAAATAATTTTATATCGTTAGGAATGGAGATTTTGGTTTCGTTAGTTAAACAATTACTATCGAGATTATTGTCATGAATGTGATCAGACGAGTTACTCCCACTGAACCAAAATTCATCAAGGTAATCAAAGAAAAACCAACACTTGTACTTCATATCGTACGAACTCCTGATACAAGGGAAAAAGTCACTTGTCCACCAACTCCACTTTCTCGAGTGACGTTCGTAGATCCTTGATGTTTCCTCACTCGCTGCTTCATCCAATCTCTCAAAAATCACTTTCTTCTGCTGTACGTCGACATTGCTCCTTGTGAAGGTCAGATACTCGAAGGAGATTTCCCGGTTGATGTCATACGATTTCTTCTTTAGGCTAGATAAGTTTTGTCTAATCAACTCCATCTTGAGTGAAGTAGTCTTCCTATCCAGGGCCTTCGTCGACTCAGTCCACATCGGTAACTTGATATTTTCTATGAATTGTGGGGTTACGTCGTACGTGAGACACGTAAGCAGGAACATCATTGCACAGGAGATCCGCACTTGCTTCAGCAACTAGTGTGTGGCGCTTTAGGATACAGGCTTCTTCGATTCTAGGAGGTGACACATTACAGTGTATACAGCCGTACATAGATTAACACACCTAAAAACATGCGCATTTTGCTGAAAAGATGGAATTCATACCATTCAGGCATCCGCCAAATTTTCTTATCTACATATAACAGTCAAGTTAACTTGATAGTTGATTATAGATGAAAATATTGAACATGCAGCGTATAAAAATATTGCAAGAATTATTATTACGATAGGGTGGTTTGGGGGAAATGTGACATAAGATAAATGCAACAAGGATATAGCCAAAACCAATTACTCATAGCCGGAAGACCGTTGGCCTTTGAGTTTACATACACATGTACCTACGGTACACGAACACTTGTTCGACACGAACATTTGTTCGACAAATTTTCGAACACTTCTTCGACACGACATTTGTTCGACACGAACACTTCTTCGACACAACATTTGTTCGACACGGACACTTCTTCGACACGACGTTTGTTCGACACGGACACTTCTTCGACACGACGTTTGTTCGTTATTAAGCAATTATAGTCTTTCTTTTTCAGGTTGTGTATTTTTTGAGAATTTACATTTTTTTTATACTTTTTGTCTTAAATTAATTTTTTTCCTTTCTAAAAAAATATAATTCTTGCATCGCATAGATTGAACTAGAAGCGTATTTGTAATTTAAGATATTAACATAAAGACGAAAGATAGCCAGTACCTAAAATTCTATTCATGCAGAACTATTCATGCTAGATAAAGCATTATTCATGCAGAACTTGTCGAAGAAGTGTTCGTGTCGAACAAATGTCTTGTCGAAGAAGTGTCCGTGTCGAACAAATGTCTTGTCGAAGAAGTGTCCGTGTCGAAGAAGTTTTCTGTCGAACAAATGTCCGAAAACATAGATATCAACTTGTCGAAGAAGTGTCTGTGTCGAAGAAGAGTACCAGATCCGTACCTACATCGACAGCTGATCTCTAAGGTATTTTATTTCCCAAAAGTACTACATGCTGTTACTCTGGCACTTGGTGAATGTATTGGAAGTTTTTGAAAAATAAGCCAAATTTTGCTTGCTGTCAAGAGAAGGAAACTAGAATTAACTATGTGCGATTATTTTAGCACACCAAGATGTAACACGTACACATAGAAGCAAATGGTAACATCCATATGAAATAGCGCTTTCCAACGAATGCATCTTCATTATTAACAAGACTCGGTCGATGTAGGTAGTGTAAATCAAGTCAGGGATTGATGCGACAACTATCTCACGTTTCACTCTTGAAGCTCAAGCTTCGTAAGGTGCGTTTACACATGATACTTTATTGCTGCCACCTACATTGCACGAGTAAACGCTACTGACACTCTCGTCTGACGCTAAATTGCTGACATTTTTAGAAGTTGCTTCAACCGAGTCTCAGTGACAATATTGCACGTGTAAACGGCTCCTGACACTTTCTGAAAAGTGTCTGCCACAAGTGTCACTAAAGTCGAACTTTTAGCTGACACTGTTACTGACACTCATGCGCAAAGTGCTCATACGACCGTGATCGGAACACAGCGACCTGACTTCTTGGAGGCTGGATTTGTTCTTGCTATTTTCTTTGTCACCAGTCACTAAATTACTAATCATGTGCTGATATACTCGTACACAATTCACCAATTTTATGCATTGCTACTGCGTACCATTGTGTTTCCAGTTTACATCAATTTCAGCTTCATTTTACTATGACAGATTTTTTTCCCTGAATATCTTTGTACAAGAAGCTCCACCTGCTTGTGGGAGCATCTAGCGTTGTTTGATCTGGAATATCTCATCACAAGACATGACTTACATCTGCTTACTTTTGCATGGGAATTTAATCATCGAATTTACAGTCGTGTACCGGTGCAAGGCCGCTTGGCAACTGTGCAATAGATAAAAGCATCAGCTGGTGGGACTCATCTTTCTCGAATAAAATGAATCTTTGATGATTGTTTGGTTGTTAGATCGACATCGATAAATTTATACAGCACTCAATAAAAGTTAGTAAAAGGATGATCGCTGGTTCATCAATGACTGACAACGAAATGTCACAAACGAAAATTGAATGGCAAGGACGTTAAACGATGACTTGATTGATGAATGCGAGCAGTATCTCTGTTTCTGGAACGTGCACAATCACGAACGTCGAGGAGGCAAAGAGTAAGTGGAAGAATCTACGAGACACTTTTGCGAAGATAAAGGAGCAAAAGCAGCAAGAGAGAAGCGGATCAGGAGCAACAAAATCGGAGCGTTGGGCCTACTTCAAGTCGCTCGAATTCCTCAGAGACACTCTGAAGCCACGCAAGACATTTTGCTCCCTCGCCCAAAATTCTGCAGATACGGAGGAAGTTGACTCGGAGATAGGCCTATGCGTCGAGATGGATAGTGAGAAGTCATCAGAACCTGCACCCAAGCGCCACAGACCAGGAAGTGCTAAAGTTTCGGCGGTTGATCAGGCAATTCTTGACGAGATCGCGAAGGATCACGAGCCCAACGACATTTGTGTGACTTTTGGGAACTACGTTACATCTGAGCTTCGCGAGTTAAATTCCAAACAACAATTGTGGGCCAGGAAGAGGATCCTTGGTGTTCTGCTTGAGGCACAAGAAGTGTTTGAATGACTTTCAGCACCAGTTGATTTCTTTGACTTATTAGACTTTGATAGTGTACCATGAGCGAGTCACTGTTTTTTCTCAGAAAGGTAAAGCTGCAGTGGCAACGTGAAATTAAAATGTTGTTTGTATTTGTCATTTTTAAGTTTTCACTTCAAGATTGGCAGCCTTATTGGCACAGAATTCACAGCATGGGGCATTGTCTGCGTTCAGAATGGTGGAACACATTCTCAAAAAAGACAAATGATCAGTAAATTAAATAGTAAAATGAAAGCATATGATGCAGTGACTGAGCAGACTGAAGTCAGTCAGTAAGCGGTCATTGAGCTTTGGGATATAGAAATCAGCTGTTTTCAATATTCTCTCTGTTTCTGTTTCTATTTTTAGTTACCACAACAAGAGCACATGTTTGTCATGACATCACTGTATTGCATTGGCACAATGAAACTATGAAACATCAACTAGCATGGGAGTCACCAATAAACTGCAATTACTACACGACTTGAATACAGTTAATGGAGTCTTTGAACATAGTCCGCTTGCCATGAAACTGATCCGCTCTCTGTTAAGAAGTAGTCCGAGAATTTTTTTCTCACCTCGTCTCCTTGTTTCTTTGCTCTGTTGTGAGCAGGTTGAATTGGGATCATATTACTGTCACTTCTCTCCATTGCCCGAGAATGATTTCTCCTTGATTGTTCTCAGCATCCACAAAGTTTGGTGGACAGTAAAGAGTATTTGATCCTGCAGTGATATCAGTCTTTGAAAGGAAATTGTGAAGCACACATGTGGCCTTGATAAAATTGATGGCTCTCTCTGGCTGGGCAATAATAGGACGCTTGAAAATTCTCCATCTTGAGGTCAATATGCCAAAAGCGTTCTCAACCACACGACGCGCTCTTGACAGTCTATAATTGAGAATCTTTTTTTCAAATGAGTCCTGTTTTCCAGGGAAAGGTCGCATCATGTACTCTGAGAGGGGAAACGCCTCATCCCTAACTAGAACATGGGAGTTTGTTGCATCACTACCTGGCAAATTCGCTGCAGTTGGTAAACCAAAATTTCCAGATTCCAAGTGATTTTAAATTTCGGAATTTTTCAATACTCCTCCATCACTAATCCGTCCAGGAGATCCGACATCGACAACAGTAAAGCGATATTTGGCGTCCACAATTGCAAGGAGCACAACACTGAATGTCTTTTTGTAGTTGAAATATTCACTACCACTCAGTTTGGGGGCTTGGATGAGACAATGTTTGCCATCTATAGTTCCACAACATAATGGAAAGTTCCACAAATTCCAAAAGTTACTCGCTATATTTTCAAAATCAGTTGAGGAAGGATGCTGCAGGAAATTGTCCTTTAATGCTTCAAATATTGCAACCGATGTCTCGTTGATGATGTTGCACACGGTTGATCGACCTAGTCGATAGCTGATCGCGATTGTTTGCTGAGTCTCCGGTTGAAAGAAATCTTAAGGTCACAGCAAGCCTCTCAGCTGGCGAAATAGCTTTTCTTGGACCATCGTGAGTAATGAATGGCTCAACCAGTTTCAAAAGATTGTCAAATCGTCGAGGACTCATGCGTGTGTACTTGAAGAAATATTTCTCATCAGTTTTGTGCATTTCCATGAACAGGCGGAATTCACCAAGTTCTTCTCTGCTGCGAAATATTTGACGCACCCAAAATCGTCGACGTTGCTTTGAGTACTTACTTCTCAAGCGTAGCAAAAGAAGCAAACGGAGATTTCTCGCAGCCATGTAGTCGGCGGTGGCACTGCAGTCATAGTGAACACTTGAGCGGTGCGGTATGCAATTGGAACATCCATCAACTTTCATTTTGACATCCTTATCAGTTAACTCACATGTTCTACAAATTAACATGCAACTAATACTTCATCCCACTCGGCGGTAGAGCGGTGAACGTTTGCAATGAGAACCGGCCTTAACTGCTGCAGCCACCCACTTTCTCGATGACATCGTGAAGAAATAAGTGTCGACAAAGTGTAAACGCTCCTGTAATCTCCCGCAATTTTCTGACTCATCATAGATCGATAGTGTGAGTAGCAATTTTTCCTCGAGTGTCAGCAACAGATTAGTGTCAACTGTAAATGGCCTCTGCAATCTGATTGCAGGTGGCAGCAATAAAGTGTCAGCAATAAAGTTTCACGTGTAAACGCGCCTTTATACACTTCTACACTTACACTTTCTAAAGTTATGTCAATGAAATCGCTAACAACATATTTTGAAATCAAAGATGTATTAAATAACAATCGGGTACAATGTTTGGATCCATGCAACGTTCGAGATCAAAGATCGATTGCCAATTAAAATACAGTTTCAGGTCAGTCAAAGCAAAGGATCTACGTCCAGAAACAACGAAAAACCTTTGCCATATTTGGCGCCTAAATTTGATATTCTTTTCTGTAATATATTTCATGGAATAGGCTAATTGTCTACTTAACGTAGATCAGTCGTAGCATTTCATATATGTATCCTATTTAAAATAGGCCAATTTGGCTTCAAAATACTCTCAACAGACATACTTTGAAAAACGCATTCCACTATTCATGTCGTATTCATATCAATCTACCGAAATTATATGTGAGACCTATTCTGCAATCACACATGGGCCGTCGCAGCATATATATATATATACATATTTGCCGGTCGTACGAGAGCTGGAGTGTCGGAGAACTTTGTGTTCCAACTCAGACTTGATTACTAGAATACTGTTTCATGGATTGGAGAACTATAGAAACTCATTTTCCATGGAGCATCAAGCTTTTTGCCGATTTTACCGGTTGCTGATGTAGGACAAATGCTGGAAGTTTCACTACAAACTGTGTTCCTACTGCCGGTATCTAAATTTTTCATTGGAATGCTGTACAAACTCCCTAACCAGGCAGCACCAATTTTTTGAATTAAAGTTTGCATTCTGAAGCTGAAGGAGTTCGAATTTTGATCTTAACACATATCGCCTGTCAGGTGAACTTGCAGATGTCTCGATGTACTACTGATGACTACTGATGGCACTTGTTCTCAACTTCATGCGTTTGCCGATGCATCAGAAAAGGTGCATGCTGCAGCAATGCATGTTCCCACAAAGTCAGTAGATGGTGGATAAAGTGCCAAACTGCTGTATGCAGGAGTGTATCCAGTCAAGGCTATTCACTTACCAATATCAGCGCTATGCAGCACTCATCTTTTTGGACTTTTGATAACAGCAGTTCCTGTGTCAAAACTGTGCGATTCACGTACTTTAAAGAATCTGGAATGCATACAAACGTGGAACATTCAACCATCGTATTAGTCTGGTCGTCTGACCAATATTCAGGGACATGTGCTTTGTTTCTACTGACGATAATCCACTTGATTGTGCTTTATGAACGTCACCTTTGGTGGAATTGATCTTAATTGATGAGTGTGGCAAATGGCAGTTACCAGACCTATTCTCGTAATCTAAAGGAAACGTGACCAGAACAGCGAAAGGCCACATTGAAGGGAATCGCAGTGTCATCGAAGAAAAGGGATTTTTGGATATATGTACATGTAGATGTGAAGTTGTTCTCACGCCTGCTGAGAACCGCATGTAATTTAAAGGAAACGAGGCCACAGCAGCGTAGTAGTGTAAATTGGGCGTTGAGCAAACTATACCTGTTTCAGCACGGACAGAATCATGTCCATATTCGAGGGCTATTTCTCCTACGTGTATGTCATACTGAAAATTTACTCATTGCCGAAGCCGAAAATGTGGTACCCAAACCACATATAACAGACACTATCCTAGTAGCAGGCTAATACGCTGACAGCTCGTGCAGTCACTGATGCAACAATATTGGAACCGTTTGGCAGAGTGAATATTTAGGTGCGTTGTAACAAAGACCGAAATGATACGACGCGGTTAATGACATCTGCATTGTCAGGGTTCCTACGCCATATGATAAAAGGAATTCCAGGACATTCCAGGACAAATTCCAGGATGACAATCTCTCCATACCTCAAACATTAGAAATGGTAAAGTACCGGTAAACCCTGACGTATATGGATTCACTCGGAATAAACGTATACGTACATGCTTATGGTAATAAAGAACAGGTCGCATGAATTGAATCTATTTCATTATGCTATATAAAGTGAGCACATCGGTTTTTCTGATTGGAACTTCGAAAGAAATGGTTCCAGTAAATGGCAAACAAATCGAGAGAATTCCAGTCGAGCCAATAGCAATGCTGATGATTGAGGACTGATGAGTTGTTCTTCAATTTCATACATTGACGAGCATGACGGCCGTTTGGATTTGGGTTGCCGTTTGCAGGCCGAGACATAGGCTTGTAGGCTTGGCAAATTTGCACTATCCGATCAAGCACCTGGCCGTTTTCAAGCCAACGATGACCACAAAATTTTAAAGGAAACATCTGGCTGCTACCTTCTTCTTCAACTTCGTTGGCGTACAAGTAGTCTGCACGACGAGCAGGCGAGGTCTTAAACAAAGAATAACAACATTTCAAGAACTGTTGTATTTGCCATCCTACAGCTTCTTGACTAGCCTTGTAGGCTCCATGAATGACATGTAGACCACAGCTTCCCATCTCTTGTATTTCTGGTGAAGAAGGATCATTCTTTTTTATCTGTTTGATTCCATCAAGTAGCACCCAATGAACGTTCGGCCCGTCCATACTTATTTGAATAAGCTGTTTGGAGATGTTTAGACCTTTGTGCACATCGTTGAACGCTTCCAGCAGATCGACCCCCCGGGAATGACCCAAGAAAGCGCTCCCAAGATAGCGGACAGACACTTCATTCTTTGTGTTATCAAAGAATGACGCTTGAACATCGAATTGTCCTTTGTGAATAACATCGTTGAATGCTTCATCAAAAAACGAGGTGAACTTAACAGTTGATTGCTTCAGTTGATTCACCAGAATATCTTTGAAGTATGGAGCAATACCGTAAGACACTATGTATGCCAGTTTGTCGGGTCCCATTTGATATTTCTTTGCAATTTCACTATCCGGAAACATTAGTGGAAATGTTTGATTAAGTCCATTGCAGCAATTTTGTGATTAGTGTAAGTAAACTGATCTCAAGCACCATATTATCTCTGCTCTACTGACTTCAGCTTGAAGAAGCTTGTCAAACATTAATTGATTCGGTTTGTTAGTAGATGAATATCTAGCAACATCTAGTCGCATTTGAATATTAGCGAATTTCCCAGACATCGAGTCAGTAGAACCAGAAGCTAAGGAGTCATTTGCGATAGACCCAGTAATTGGTGAATCTGTCACTGCGGTGGTCGAACTGGAAGGTGAGGAGCCACATGACGACGAGAGTGGTAACATAGAACCCGTTATCGAAGTTGTTTTTGATGAAGATTCCAATAGTGAGACTGAAGATGCGATGGTGGACGCGGGTGGGGTGTCTTTCGAAAAATAAAGGAGTTTCGGAGTATTTATACTCGCTGCAACAGCTGTTGTATGTTTCATTCCTTTTGTGTGACTGTCCAAAGCTGCCTTGCCCATATTTGCAATTGAAAACTGAAACATGCAAATCGTACATTTCACTGAGTGAGGATCATTCAAAACTGGTGCAACCCAAGATGCATATCTGGGGAATTTGGACTTGTCAGACCGAAGAGTTGAAGTACAAAATTGTGTCTGACGAGAAATTAGGCCGTGAATGTCACCACTTATCAGAGAAAAATCGATAAACTCACAAATAGGTGAAAGTAGAAGAATAGGCATAATGACATTAGATTCTGTAGATAAAACATTGAATGTATTTCTTCCTAAAATTATGGAAAATTAAATCAATTGAAACTGGTGCTGACAATAGGGCAGAAGTTAACTTTACTTCTTAGTAATTAAGTGCAAGTGGAAAATGCTGATGTTCGGTGGATAATAAATAACTATCATTTAAGAGCACCCAGACTTCTGTAATCACTTTCAAGTCCCTGCATCGGAGGTAGTAAATGAGATTGCTGATTATCATTGTCTCGCTTCCCATGATTCATGCACACATTCGGAATCAGTAAGAATTATAAGCGCCCGCAAACCATTGATATATCACAGAAGCGAATACAACAGATAAATATCCTGAAATAAAAACGAAAGTCTTTAGTGATTAAAGTCGATTCCGACAGCCAAAAATAAAAAAAGAAATAATTAATGTAATTCCAGGATAATTTCGAAAATTCCAGGACATTCAAGGACATTCCAGGACCATTTTGACTTCCAGGACATTCAAGGACATTCCAGGACAATTCAA
Source organism: Prostheceraeus crozeri (assembly GCA_907163375.1). Taxonomy (NCBI): domain Eukaryota; kingdom Metazoa; phylum Platyhelminthes; order Polycladida; family Euryleptidae; genus Prostheceraeus; species Prostheceraeus crozeri. The sequence continues at coordinate 122,039 of CAJQUW010015575.1, read as the reverse complement.
GGGCGTAGGAACCCTGATTGTGTATGTGGCATTGGTTGCTGAGGTCAGTTTACCAATCCTTCAGTGGCTTATGGGAAGATAAAGCAAGCGGGCCAATTTATCCTATACTAACACATTATACTAACAGTCGCATTTTGCTTGAGACAAGTTGCACAAAATCCTGCGGAACTGTTTTATGGTTTTGTAGACAATGATTGCAAAAAATTTACGTGATCTGATGCAACGTCTATTACTTCGTGAATTTGACTTTCATTTTGAAATACAATTATCTCTGTCATAGCTTTCGGTTGCGCAAAAGCAAAGATGGGTTTGAACGTGTGGCAACTATAAAAGAAGCGAATGACCAGTTGATAGTCCATTTTTAAAGCTGCGATTTTTATTCCGCGCATGGACTTTGGCCGCACCTTCCAGGTGGGCGGAATGCTTGGTCCTGATTGCCTGCGAGTGCTATGCGGATAGTATTTTATTTCCTCTATGCGTCTTCAACTGCGTGCAGAATGCTTGATTGCTCAATATCATTTCCTGATTTCCATGTCATTCAACTTGACTAGTGGATAACAGGAATGGTCATGATAGTCATGCTTAGTGCTATGGTCCGGTTGCAAATGTTATTACTCTTATGTGAGATGAATTTCGAATTTCAATATTATTCTTTTGGTGTCTGGTAACTCGACGGATTATACTTAAGAACAGGAACAGCTTTCAGCGATGCTAAATGCAGACTGAAAAATGTTCACTATGAGACAACGGCTTCCAAAAAAATATGACATCATTTCCAATAGACGTTAATTTGAATCCAAATCGGTGTTTGATGGCAGCAGAATCTAGGACGAAGAAAATGTTGACTAAGATGAAAGTATGTGGACAAATTATTAAAACATTTCGATTTAGCAAACACAGTACCATGTGATACCCATGGCTAAAAGAAAAGCAAATACATGCACTTAAGTAAAAATGAAAAGATTCAGATAATTGTTTTCATTAAAGCATCAAATCAAGACCTACGCAATCCTCGAGAAAAACTAAAGATATAGGTACACAATCACACAAAAAATACATATCCAAAATAATGTCTCATGATTATATCCTACCACACACATACAATATCAAGTTTCCAAATAGGACAGGAGTTATCAACGCTTTCTCGAGTTCATCATCACTTGCCAGACAACTTTACACGTGATCTTTAATAAGTCCACTAACGTCGAACGATTCCTTACACAACTGTAGCAAAACTCAAGGATGACTTGCCCTCGTTACTTCGTATACCTTGCGTATCCGCTGATGAGCTATGAAATTACTTGAATCTGCAAACGAATTCCCGCACTACTTACAAATGAACAGTATGTCTCCTGTGTGTATCCGCCGATGCCTTGTCAAACTACTTGAACAAGTAAATGACTTCCCGCACATTTCACAAATGAACGGTCTGTCTCCTGTGTGTATACGCCGATGCCTTATCAAACTACTTGAACAAGCAAATGACTTCCCGCACATTTCACAAATGAACGGCCTGTCACCTGTGTGTATTCGTCGATGCCTTATCAAATTACTTGAATCTGTAAATGACTTTCCGCACGACTCACAAATGAACGGCCTGTTTCCTGAGTGTATTCGTCGATGCCGTACCAAGGAACTTGAATCTGCAAAGGACTTCCCGCACGACTCACAAATGAACGGCATGTTTCCTGAGTGTATTCGCCGATGCCGTATCAAGGAACTTGGATCTGCAAAGTACTTTCCGCACGATTCACAAATGAACGGTCTGTCTCCTGTGTGGATTCGCCGATGATTCGCCAAATTACTTGAATCTGCGAATGACTTCCCGCACGACTCACAACTTAACGGCCTGTCTCCTGTGTGTATTCGCCGATGCCTAGTCAAACTAGTTGACCTTGAAAATGACTTTCCGCACAATTCACAAATGAAAGGCCTGTTTCCTGAGTGTATTCGCCGATGTCTTGTCAAATTATCTGCACGCGAAAATGAATTTCCGCACAACTCACAATTGAACGGCCTGTCACCCATGTGTGACCGTCGATGCCTTGACAAGCTACTTGAAGTGCTACAGGACTTCTTGCTCGACCTACATTTGAGATTTCTGTTTCTGGCTCCACTCTTCACCACTGATATATTGCTCATCACCGTGTGGACCTGAAAGGACGAAAACATAACACTTTTAAATGCAAACTGTGTATATATCTTAATGAAGCAAAATAACCTCAATTATAAGTCATTGATAACTGAAAGTCAGATTCTGTCAAAATCCTTTGACTTTTAATTTAACTGATCAGGAGGTATAATCGTTACGTTTCATCAATGATGATCTGTTAATACAATTTAGAACTGTGTTCTGCTCCTGATTCATAAAAACGATTCATTTTCCCACATCGATGCATTTGGTAGACATTTCTGTTTACACCTAGAGACTCACATTAAAGATTCAGCAAAAAATTGAAGAAAAAAAATAACGATCAAAATGAAGTTACAGGTTTCACTAATTGCTGGGAGAATACGACGAACAGCCTCTAATGGAAAGGGTTGAAAATTTGAACCTCCTTCTCGACCCCATGAGGCACCATCTGTCGTTCGACAGGTTATCGACCTGAATTCCCTGTCAACGTCGAGCGCTAGGAGGTCCTCTATTAATCATTACTGGCCACAGAGTCCTAGAAAAGTAGTGGAGCCCAATGGAAAATTCACATCGAAGCTTTAGACCTCAACTTCCCCGCAGTCCTTTTGGCCTCGCAGCTAGGCGAAAGGAAAATACCAGAAAATTAGTAGCAAGAAAAATAGAGAAGACAGAGAAGTTTGTAAGGTACCTTCAAGCATATGTCGATTTAAACATGTATCTGATATTCTCCGATATTAGCGACGTTAATCACTAATAATCCATTAATAAGTAAGCTTATTACATCAAAAACATTATATTCTTCGTACTTAAAATATCTTGGCCCTCCAGCGCTCCATGAAAAATGGAAAGTTTTCATAAAACGGAGGAATATAAGTTCTTGAAAGAAAAAAGGAAAATGTGAGCAGCAAACGCTAGCTTCCATGGCATTTATCATGTGAATAAGAATGCGCCGTCTTTGAAAATTCAACTTGCGCTGCTTTCAAATTGTTTATCGCCTTCTCAATCATCATGGCATACACGTTTTGAGTTGCAGCATTCTACTTGACTGTATTCTGTAACTTCTCCGCAACTTCTGAGAGCAGCTTATTTACAGACATACAGGAACTTGTATTTCCGAATAGCTGGTCTTCCGAGAAGAAAAAAATCCTTAACACGGTAACCCTTAACACGGTATCCTTAACGGTAAATCATTGAAAATGTTCAAAGATGCTGAAATCGGCTTCATCAGTGGACTTGATCCCTATAGGGAACCTATGAGCGATTTTCAAGCGTTGCATATCAAGGAAGCGTTCAAAAAGTAAGGCAGGGATCATTCACGCCTTTCTCAACATCTGAAGTTGAAGAAATCAAGGATGCGTGCCAAAATCCAATAAATTCAATGAGTGACCGTGTGAAGACCGTAATTCAGTCAAAGGGGTATCAACACAAACTTTTGACATTTTTCGTGTTCTCATTGTTGTTGAGGCATGAATTATGCTGTCATAAGTATTTCTAAGTAGCTAAGCTATGCGGCTATCACATTGAAGATGAATTAACACAAGTATTCTGAATTTTGGAAAAATGCATGGGGTGTTGCAAACGTGCTGTCGCTTACTGTAGCTTCTTCAAATGAACTATCAGTGACAGACCAAAAAACCGCAATGAGATTTGCATGTTTCCTAGGGCCTTGTATGTAAGTTCAACCCAAATAGTAGAAATAGCAATTTGACTTCCTGAACCTCGACTGATGATGATAATCACCGAATGCATTAAAAATTAATTGAATCACATTCAGGTAGGCTACTTAGGCTATCGGTTCAGTAGCCATAAAATGTTGGTGTTAATTTCATTTATGTCGATTTGTTCGTCAAAGATTTCGACAGATAAACGTCTTCTTGTGTGCTAATACTAATTAAATGATGCTGTATATTCTGAGTATAAACCCAACTATTCCCAGCAAACTTGCACATAGCTTCATTTTAATAAGTGACACTTTTACATATTATGTGCCATTTAAACATACACTGCAAACCAGCACCTCGGAAACCACACAGTAAAGAAGGACACTATTCGTAACTAATAAAATAATCCTGAAGTAAAACGTTTTAAGAGGGTAGCGCAACTGGGCTATTGTTTTCTTTCATATGTCAACATTCTATTTCAACGGAACCTCATAAAATTTTATAGAAGAAAACCTCTAGCCAGTGATGTGTACTCAGAACACTTTGGAGGCTTCGCAATATCAGCAGCCGAAACAAAATGAGAATTTATAACGCGAATGTTCTTGCGGTTTTGCTTAATGACTCCGAAACCTGGCCTCTGTCCACAACGGAAGGCAGAAGGATTGTGATTCGACAACCGATGCCAACGCGGAACGCCGAGTACTCAACATCAAGTGGCAAGAGCGCATCACCAAGTTCGCAGACGTACACTCCAACCACCGCTACCACGCCTTCTAGCTCAACAGCGCATGCGTTGCCTGGGCACATGCTCCGTATCTCTGGTGAACTGCCAACGAAACGTGTACTCCACTTCAATCCGGCTGCCTCTGAATGGAGAAGACTTTGAGGACTCCCACACACGATGGATGGACGTGGTTATCGAAGATCTCAAACAACTCGGAATCTCATGGATGACGCATCGGAGCAGGCTCTGGACCGACCTTCTTCGAGACGAATGGTGTCAAGCGCGGCCTCAATGCCTCACAGGCACGAGTCATAGGCAGGCAGTCTCCTAAAATTCTAGTGTGTGGCGCTTTAGGATACAGGCTTCTTCGATTCTAGGAGGTGATACATTACAGTGTATACAGCCGCACATAGATTAACACATCTAAAAACATGCGCATTTTGCTGAAAAGATGGAATTCATACCATTCAGGCATCCGCCAAATTTTCTTATCTACATATAACAGTCAAGTTAACTTGATAGTTGATTATAGATGAAAATATTGAACATGCAGCGTATAAAAATATTGCAAGAATTATTATTACGATAGGGTGGTTTGGGGGAAATGTGACATAAGATAAATGCAACAAGGATATAGCCAAAACCAATTACTCATAGCCGGAAGACCGTTGGCCTTTGAGTTTAGATACACATGTACCTACATCGACAGCTGATCTCTAAGGTATTTTATTTCCCAAAAGTACTACATGCTGTTACTCTGGCACTTGGTAAATGTATTGGAAGTTTTTGAAAAATAAGCCAAATTTTGCTTGCTGTCAAGAGAAAGAAACTAGAATTAACTATGGGCGATTATTTTAGCACACCAAGATGTAACACGTACACATAGAAGCAAATGGTAACATCCATATGAAATAGCGCTTTCCAACGAATGCATCTTCATTATTAACAAGACTCGGTCGATGTAGGTAGTGTAAATCAAGTCAGGGATAGATGCGACAACTATCTCACGTTTCACTCTTGAAGATCAAGCTTCGTAAGGTGCGTTTACACATGATACTTTATTGCTGCCACCTACATTGCACGAGTAAACGCTACTGACACTCTCGTCTGACGCTAAATTGCTGACATTTTTAGAAGTTGCTTCAACCGAGTCTCAGTGACAATATTGCACGTGTAAACGGCTCCTGACACTTTCTGAAAAGTGTCTGCCACAAGTGTCACTAAAGTCGAACTTTTAGCTGACACTGTTACTGACACTCATGCGCAAAGTGCTCATACGACCGTGATCGGAACACATCGACCTGACTTCTTGGAGGCTGTATTTGTTCTTGCTATTTTCTTTGTCACCAGTCACTAAATTACTAATCATGTGCTGATATACTCGTACACAATTCACCAATTTTCTGCACTGCTACTGCGTACCATTGTGTTTCCAGTTTACATCAACTTCAGCTTCATTTTACTATGACAGATTTTTTCCCTGAATATCTTTGTACAAGAAGCTACACCTGCTTGTGGGAACATCTAGCGTTGTTTAATCTGGAATATCTCATCACAAGACATGACTTACATCTGCCTACTTTCCATGGGGAATTAATCATCAAATTTACAGTCGTGAGTAGTAAGGGTAACTCCACCATTGGACCGCGCAAGATGGCCGCCAAGATTGCTTTCTCTCCCCCCTCGAAAACGACAGAGTGTGAGACTCGGTTGAGTGGCCTCGGGTGGGTTGACGTGTGCGACCGTCTGGGTTGTCGTGGTAGAATGGTGAAACGGACTTTAGATTCGTGATCAGCGTAAAATTCTGCATCGGTATGGTGAATTTGAAAGCAATCGGCGAGAAAAATTTTTTCTTCAAAATTTTGACAGAGTTAAAATTTTGGACGTTTTCGGCTGTAGCTTCACAACGAAGCATCGGAGAGCAAAACTGGTTTTAGATTTGGAATCAGCGTAACATTCTGCATCTGTATGGTGAATTTGAAAGCAATCGGAGACAAAAATTTTCTTACCCCTCCTCCCTTCGATAAACGACAGAGTGTCGTGATGGACTTGGGCGACCGCCAGGTTTTGACTTGGTGCTAATGTTGGTGAACATGAATTTTGGGGTGAAAATGGATGTTTGGAGTGGAAGCAGTGCTCGGAGGACTTTGCAAATGTTATTTTGGACTCAGCGTCAAATTCTGCATCTGTGGTGTGATTTCCATCTCAATCGGCGAGAAAAAATTTTCAACATTTTTCGGAAAAACGACAGAGTTACCGGCAAATGTGGGTTGGTTTTGGGCTGTAGCGCCAAAACGAAGCATCGGATGGGAAAACGGAGGCCAGATTCGGAATCAGCGTGAAATTCTGCATCTGTATGGTGAATTTGAAAGCAATCGGAGAGAAAAATTTTTCGCTGACGTCCCCCCCCCTGCGACAAACTTCCAATTTTGCTTCTAGTGGATGGATTTTGTCGTGCAATAGCTCGTTTGAAAGCTAAGAGTGAAATTTTGGACGTTTTGGGCTGTAGCTTCAAAACGAAGCATCGGAGAGCAAAACTGGTTGTAGATTTGGAATCAGCGTAACATTCTGCATCTGTATGGTGAATTTGAAAGCAATCGGAGACAAAAATTTTCTTATCCCCCCCCCCTCGGGAGAGCTAGCTTCGATCTTGGCTTCCAGTGGACGGATGGAGACGTATGATAGCTCGTTTGAAAGCTGAGAGTGAGACGAATTCAGTGTTGAAATTTCTTGTCAATCGGTTTAGTCGTTTAGAAGTTAGAGCAGAAACAAGATTTACCAGATTTCGGGAATTGGCGAAAAAACGACAGAGATAAAATTTTGGACGTTTTGGACTGTAGCTTCAAAACGAAGCATCGGAGAGCAAAACGGATTTCAGATTTGGAATCAGCGTCATTTATTCACCCTAGGAAGAGTGTGTCCATCATGATTTGAGGAAAAATTTTTTCAATTTTTTTCAAGATGACGAATTTTTTGCATTTTTGGCTATTTTTTGCCGAAAAACTGGATCGATTCAAGGCTTCGGACCTATTTCAGTGGACAGACCGCACTGAGATGTGCTAGATACGAAATTTTGAGACGGATGGGAGTCAGGGTTGTGAGTTGAGATGCCATTGAAAAAGGCCAATTTTCCCATTTTCTAACAGGAATTTTTCAGGATTTGACAATTGGCCGACTATAAAAGCACGGAGCATCAACTGAGAAATCACTTTTACTAATAACTTGCTAGAGGTACTCCTCCGGCTCCAAGTCGCGTTTTCCAATGGAACACGGGTTACATTTTTCGATTGCTGATATCAGCTAAGGTGTCAGACTTATAGGTTAGCCAGTATATGACTGGTGATTACTTTGATCGAATAGGCCAGAAACTTGTAAGCGGTGTATCTTCGGTTCTAGTACACCGATTGACTTGATTCAAGTTGCATGTGATAGCTCTTGATCAAAGCTATATTTATAGACTACTTATAAAATTTCATAAGTAGTGCTAAAAAGTTGAAAAAATTAAATTCACTAGTTTTGGAGGTTTTCTGGGGTTTTCGACCCTGCTGAATTCAACTAAGGCATTTATAATGTTGTACGAGGCGAGCTTCGGCTCGAGACTTGTTTCCTGATGTAAATAACTACACCGACTTTCATGTCAAAATCGGGGTCCGAATACCAACACAGTGATATGACGCACGCTCTGTCCGTCGGAGGTTGGATTTGTGGGCCGAGGCCTTGGAGTTGGGATAGGATCCCCTCTGAGTAATGCCTGTAACGGATTCATCAGCTTAACTTGTCTATCCTCAAGTATTGATAACACGATGATTTGAATTTAAAATCATTATTTTCCGTTTTTCGCTTCAGAAATGCAGAAATACAATAATGTGAAGACCAGTTTCAAACTGTGTCAATGCCGGAAGGTATTCCGAGCTGACGCCTTCAAGAAACACGCTTGCGCTAGCAAGAAACAGATAGGGGTCGGTCGCTACTATTGCGAAGCCCACAAAATCAGTCGCTTAAGTGAGCGGCTGGAGGATTGGCACTCACAACACAGCGAGTGTCAAACAGGCGAAGTAGGCGAAGAAGAACGGAGTTCACTCTTCGCCACTGAGCTCCGTTCTTTGGAGATACAATCCGCCAACGAACAAGAACGGAGTTCACTCTTCGCCACTGAGCTACAATCCGCCATTGAAGCGATTGCCGCTGTATCCTCGCTTAGTAGCGAGAGCTCGCTGTCCAGCAGCGATAGTGAGGAGGAGGAGGAGGGAGAGCTACAGCCGCAACCTATCGAGGACGTCGACCTCGATCGCGAGACCCCTGCAGCCGTGACTGCGAGCGGAATTGCAACACAATGTCGCAATTTTTTCAAGCGCCCGCCGGTGATCGCCGAACGGGAGAAACTAAAGAAAGAGGTGGAGAAGTCGAAGGAGGAGGCCTTCTCATACAAGGCAAAGTATGAGGACCTAAAGAACGTGGCCGGAGAGATGAAGAAGGTGAAGGAGAGATTAAGCGAACGGGATGGCGAGTTGCAGCAGGAGAGGCTCAAGACTCTCGAGGGGAAAGCCAGAGAAGAGGCTTTGCTAGCAGAGAAGGAAAGTAGGGAGAAGGAGATACGAAGGTTGAAGGAGGAAGTGGAGAGACTCCGTGTGCAGATGGCTAAGGTGGTCGAGACGAACCACGAGCTGCACCGTTCGGCGCAGCTGGTGGATCGCGATCGAAGGGTGCGTTCCAGCCGTCTGCACATCCCTATTAGAAAGGGGAGAGTAGCAGAAACTCCTCTCTTGTACGAGCGTGGAAGAGGGGAGAAATGCTACTCTCGGGTGAAGAAAGGGGTGGAGTGTCTACACTTCACCTTCGATCATCGTGATCCGATTTCGAATTTCCTTTATGAGGAAGCGCCCGAGAAGATCTGTAAGTAAAAATGACAAAATTAAAATATATGATAACTCACTTCTTTCTTTACAGACATCCAAGAGAAGCGACCATCCGCCCCGTTGCCGGAGGCGCAGTCGAAACGGAAAGCCTGAGTCCCTATACCACACCCCGAGAACGCCACAAACGGTCCTTATGGGACCACCATGGGGCAAGACTAGATAGAACCTCCACGCGGTTTGCCCTGGGCAGTCTTTAGACTGGCGACAGTCTTAAGTCTGGCGAGTACTATCATTAAGTTGAATCTGCTATCAGTCAACTTGAACGTTGCGTCGCGTTAGAGGGGTATATAAACCACTACCTCTCATTTCATTTCAACCATGGAGACACCAAACGCTGCAGTCAGCTCTCCTCGCGGACCGCAGTTAAGACCGCGAAATTTATTTAATGAATTTGCTAGAATAGAGGAGCAAGACAGAGTCCACAACAATCTTGCTCGGATTGGCAATGCGATGACAGAAGTGTTACCAATCCAATGGAATGGTGCTACATTCCACCCTCCACTCACATGCCAACTAGCATGGAAGTCGACACTGCTGAGGTTGAACGGTTTCGACTCTCTCAGCAGAATCGGTATGAAGTGAGATGACGGTCACGAGAACGAACCACCGGCCCTGATAAGGGACACTATGGGGCAAGATTTGATAGAACCTCCACGCGGTTTGCCCTGGGCAGTCTTCAGACTGGCGAATACTATCATTAAGTTGAATCTGCTATCAGTCAACTTGAACGTTGCAAATGAAGTTCGGTGTAATACTTCCTTTCGACGGGTGTTCCTGTGAAGGGCGGCGGTGAAACCCGTAGCTACGTATATCGCAAGGGACATTCGGCAATGGTCAATCTTGTTAAACCTCTCTGCGTCATGTTTGCAAGTGATTGCCTCTGTTTCAACGTAGTATGCATTCGCGCCAGGGTGACATTTAGCCAGCTGTCGAAGGTTGCCTTATAAACTTTCCATTGTATACGTTATGAGAACCACGAGTTCTACTTGTCTCTATCAATAAGACGAATTGATGAAATGGAATGAAATGGGAGGACACTCACGCGATAAAAAATACACTTCTCTCTTCCGTAGTCTAACAAGCTCTTTACACATGGATCGCAGTCGATTGCTATCCCAGAATCATGTAAGCTATCTTAATTTTATTGAACACTATTTCAACTACCATTATCACCCATATGAAATGTTATAAGATTTGCAAGTTAGAATAAGCGTGCTACTATTTCCAAATGAAAAAGTATACATGGTTAAATCATCCACTTAAACCCCATTCAAGTAAGTCAGTATGAAAGCAAAGATAATACGAAATAAACATTTGTTATGGTATGTATTTCAAAAGGTCTTCATCGTCAATATCGTCCCAGAAACTGACTTCACACAGATCACAAAAACAGTTCACTTGCTTCAATCGTTCTTCTACCGCGAGCCTCACTTTATCGATGTATTCCCACTCCGCCATAGTTCGTGGCTGGGAATTAGGGGTGTACCATTCCCATAGTTGATGTAGGAATTTGGTGCTGGTGATCTCCATCACATCATCAGTATCGTACTGCAGATACCTCCACCTCACGCCTGTTAAGTCGGGACACTCCTTCTCACATACACTCTCCTCTTCGTCGTCCGCTGGTAATGTCAACTTTCTAATGTTGTCGAGTCGGTACACCTTCTCTACCTTCCCCTTCGTTGGAGCGTTTGGTGCAACGAGCGTCTTTGATGATAAGCATGGAGAAGAGAACTCCAATGTAGTGTTCGGTGTTTTTGGAGGGCTTGTCATGTTGACTGTGAATAATGACTTTGAAATGTTTCCCAATTCTTAAGTATAAACAAGCAACCAACCAAAATCAACAGCCAATGAATGATGAGCATGAAAGGATATAAGCAAAGTGACATTCGTGCCATTTCACTCTGTCTTTGTGACGTATAAGTGAAGTGTTCTCTAGCGAATTCTGTTATTATTTGAGGCGTACAAGTGAACTGCTCTCTCGTGAATTCCAAATTTGAGACGTATTATTTGAGTGAAGTCTCTATCTTGTTGAAGTATCAACCTTGAACTTGATTTCGTTGAAATGGTAAGTTGAAACTTTCTTCACTCATCTCCCTCAAACGTGTGGCTAATAGCATCTTCCTCAATTTCAGGCATCAACTTCATCACCAACGCCCTCCCTTCTCGAGGAAAGTTTAGAGTTGTTGAGTCAAGGTAGGTTGTAACAATACACTGAGACTTGAACAGAGATGATAGAATGATTTCTCTTTCAGGTGATGTGAGTTCCACCTCAGAACTGTCGCGACATGGCAACGAGTGGGAATGTGCCGACTGCGGACATATGTTTACAAGGAAGCACAGTCTCCTTCGACACATCAAACAACGTGTGTGTCAACGCAAAGCGGCGTCAATCTCCGGAGGTGAAGTTGATTCTGACGACGACATCTCCTTTCCTTGCGATTTGTGCCCTCTTTCTTTTAATAGTCACTTTCAGCGATCTTCGCACAAACTTCAACACACGCATGCAAATGATCACTACACCAACGGTACCTCTACCATCTCCCTCATTAATGTTTCACATAATAATTTAGTACGCGACTACTGCATGGAGTCCAATACTCAAATAGTAGATTTTCCTGAGTGACTCCTTCAAAATTCTAACATTATCGAAGCGCTCTTCAACAATTTAGACAATTTTAGAATGAAGGCGCTCATCTACCTCAAACTAAAATATATTAAGATAGATTTTCAAACGGGTCAAGTGACGGAGAGAATACAGTTTCATGTTCCTTCCTCTTCCGCAACCGAAGTTGTAGACTGCGAGTCTTGGCTAAATTTTCACATTCAATGTTTAAAATCAAATGTAGATAAATTCAATCAACGCAACAGCGCTCTCATTTTTGATGGTGTGGACTCAGCCATATTCACAATTTCCCTATTAGAAAGTCATGCAGCTCGAGGCACATTTAAATTACCAAAAACGTTGTATAATAAGAAAGCTGTCATCAATGTCGATTGTAAATCACAGTGTTTCAAATATGCTGTCCTATCCATCCTTCACTATAATGATATCAACGCGCATCGAGATCGCACCTATAGCTATAAACAGTGGGAGGATGAACTAAACTTTGAAGGTTGTGATAGTAACAACATGAAAATCAAAGATGTAGAAACGTTCGAAAAACAATCAGATTAAAATTGTAGTTCACGTGTGGGAGAAGGGGTTGAAGGGTGCCCGCTATAATTCACGTTCAACTTGTCATGAACGTTTAGTCAACCTCTTATTAGTAAAACAAGATGATAGCGAGGATTGGCACTACTGTGGTATACCCAAAATCTCTCGCTTGTACACTCACTTGGGGCACTCTAAATGAGGTGAACATTTTGTATGCGACCGCTGCATCCGCTCCTTTTGGAGTAAAGATAAATTTGAAACTCACTATGAATGGTGCAAGCGAGGTAAATTACAAATGGAACGCATGCCCAAAGATAAAATATTTTCACATAGGGATAATGGTGACGAATTAAGTCCCCTGCGTGTCATTTACGCAGACATAGAATGCTACATTGATGATATCATCCACAAGCCAGCAGCCATATCCTGCTATGAAGTATGGCATGACCACTTTAGGAATAGACAAAACAAAATGCATACTTGGCAAGGTGAAGATTGCATTTCAAAATTTCTAGAATTTCTCGATAGAGCTGCCAAATTTCAACAATCATATGATTCCCAATTGCAGCGTAAGTCACTACATATGTCAGATGAAGACAAACAAAAATTTGAAAGTTGCACATCCTGTCCTAAATGTCATAAAACGTTTGATGACGATAAAATTAAGAAAATGTGTGATCATGATCACATCACTGGTAAATTTAGAAACGCACTCTGCTCCAAATGTAACTTTTCACTTAGGTTGAGACGTCGTGCACTACCCGTCATTTTTCACAACTTTATGGGCTATGACAGTCATATGCTCATAAAAGGAGGGTTGAGCCAGATGAAATCGTGGCAGTTTAATGTAATAGCGCAAACGAGAGAAAAATTCATGGCAATGACAGCAAAAGTACCAGTAGATAAAACTAAAGAAAATAAGACAGCTCTTCTTCGAAATAAAATTTTTAGATTCATTCCAATTCATGTCAGCGTCACTAGCTTCTCTCGTTCGTAATCTCAAGTTTCTTCCCCATAGTCAAACTTTGAAGAAACACTATCCAAACTTAACGGATGAAATAATCACTCGCAAAGGAGTCTTTCCCTATGCGTATTTTAGCTCAATGTCTAAACTAAATGAAACAACCCTTCCTTCCATTGACAAATTCCAAAACGATTTGACGGGTGAAGATTGTCCAGTAGAGGATTATGAACATGCCCAAGAGGCATGGTTAAAATTTGATTGTAAAACGTTTGGCGATTACATGATCGCTTACTTAGAATTAGATGTCATTTTGCTGTCTGATGTCTTTCAGGAATTTCGACCAGTGGCATTAGAAGAAGACAAATTAGATCCTGTCCACTTTGTCAGTCTACCAGCCATGTCCTTTAAATCAGCCTTTAAAATGACTGGTGAGACCATCCATCTCTTACAAGACCCCGAGATGTATAACATATTTGAGCGCGGAATACGCGGTGGTCTCACATTTGTGAATAAACATCACATAAAATCTAAAACAGTAGGTAATGATCATATCCACCTAAAGTACGATGACCAAAATAATTTATATGGCACTTCACTGTCTAAACCACTACCTCATTCCGAGTTTAGTTGGTTAAATCAAGATGAGCTTGCGTATTACTCCAACCCTTCAAACATTCTGAAGATTCCAGATGAAGGTGATTGGGGATATTATTTTGAAGTGGATTTGATTTATCCAAATAGTATTAAAAATAAAACTGCTGATTTCCCACTCGCACCTGAATCTGGTGAGGTGACTGAAGATATGTTTTCACCATTCATGTCACAATTTCATAATAACTTAAGAGAGTGTGGACAGCCAAGATACAAACCATGCCGCAAACTTTTACTCACCCAATATGATAAGAAAAATTATCTCGTGCACTTCTGCATACTAAAATTCTATTTAGAAATGGGCATGCTTCTAAAGTCAGTTCACCGCATTATCAAATTTAGACAGAAAGCCTTCATCAAACCCTACAGATAGTAACAGTCAAAAACGTGCACTCGCCCAAAATAATTTTGAAAAGGAATTTTATAAATATAAGAATAACAGTCTTTTCGGAAAGACCCTGGAGGATGTTAGAAAACGTATGAACTACAAACTAGTCATTTATTAATTATCATTAATGAATTTGAACTTACAATCGATCTGATCGACATCTAAATGCTATGTAAACATACATAATTGACATAAAATACGAAAAATCTGGTGTGGAAGGTACCAGTCCAAATGAAGTCTATCCGGCTACCACCGGCTGCTTCCATATCCATCACGACTTCGATAACTATCGCGATCATTGCTTCGATAGCTATCTCGCCCACCGCTTCGATAGCCACCGCTATCACGATAGCTGCCACCATCACGGTAGCCACCAGCTCCCCTTCGAAAACGACCGCTTCGGTCGTCACGGTAGCCACCACCACCATTTCGATATCCTCCGCCCCTGCCGCGGTATCCTCCTCCACCGCCGCGGTAACCTCCGCCTCCTCGGTAACCGCCACCACCACTACTGCTACGATATTTGAGACTTTCCAACAGATCTGTAATCAATTCCTTAGCTCGGAAACACTGATCTGGAGTTCCAAATAACTGAACCTGTGTAGGATCTTCACGAGGAATATTTATTCTGGCACCGGAATCTTGTTGAAGTTCACGTATTTTGCTAGTCGTTGATGATCAAAAATATCACAAATTGACCTCATCACCTCTTTTCATTGATAGAGACATCATCGATGAGGATCTTGTAGGTGTTAAAATGATAAAATCAGAAGTTGAGTTGTGCAAACCGATCTATATTGGGCAAGCCGTTTTAGATTATTCCAAGCTTGAAATGTATTAACTCTTCTACAAAATATTAAAACCATGCCCCCTCGTAAAAGAGGTTCGTTTTTTGGGTGGTGATACAGATAGTTTCTTCTTAGGTATTACCACTCAAAAAGATTTAAATTTTAATGAAGTAGCTAAGTCATTAGAAAAATATTTCGACACATCTAACTACAATCCCACTCATCCACTCTATTCCATACAGAATAAAGCCAAACTTGGTTGTTTTAAGGATGAAACAGCAGGAAAGGAAATAGATGAAATGATTCTCCTCTGTCCTAAAATGTATTCCATGAAATTAAAAGAATGTGCAGATAGTATTAAGCGTGCTAAAGGTATATCAAAATCCATTGTTCACAAAATGAAACATCGCTCCTATAAGAAGGCCTATAAAAATAAAACTATCACGTTTGTCAACAATATGACAATCTTAAAATCTCAAGTTCATACTGTGAAAACGTACACGTTCAAGAAACGAGCACTTTCAGCATGGGAGGATAAGAGGTGTTGGATAGGACATAATACATCTCTTCCACATGGACATCCTGACACAAACATACCTCCACCCAAAAGAATAAAACTCACGCTACCACATTCAGGAGATGTATTGACATAATCAACTTTAACTCAGTATTTTGATGTTGCTTTTTGTAGATATACATGGTTGTTTTATGCATCGCATTAGATCGTTTCTTCCTTGTGAATATATGCCTACAGTCAGCCCATTCCGCCTATATCTGTGAAAAAACTTTTTCATACACATATTTTTATTTCAATAAACATATCACAATGACTTCACTTTGTTTTCCGAAACACTAAAGTTACGAGGGATTTAGTATCTTTCACATGGATGCACTCTTGTAAACCATTGGTAATTTTGATAGCAATAGAGGGTATAGTTTGTTTGACGACGGGATGATAGAAAATAGATTCAAACATCTCAACTATTCCATATGAAGCGTCTTTATCATGAATGAAATCACGTGAAATGTATTCTTTCTTCTCACCAACAGAAATAGGTAGAATCAAATCACTTTGAATGTAAAGGTGCTGTTCATGTTTATCAAGTGTCATTGGTGTTTCTATACCAATCGTATGCGCAGCAGTAAACATATTTGGTAGCATTGGAAGAGTTTCTTCAAATTTTTACTCAATTGACATTGAATGTCATCACCCAGTTTCAGAACAACGCGCTGATTTTCAATTGAAAACGAAATGTGGTGTGTCTTTACATCATATTTACTTTTCATCACATGCTTCAACTTCTGTTGTATAAAAGGATTTACTACATGAATGAAGCTTTCAACTGTATGATATAGACGCGGCATTATATTGATAGCAACTTTAGATTCTTGATAAGACTGGTAAATTTTCTTGATGCGATCACCATAGATGTCCACCCACCATTCATCATTAACTGAATCAGCTTTAGTGTGATATTCATGAGAAGCATACACCAGACCGCTTCCAATAATAGGTGTATAATGTCTTACAAAATGACGCAAGGTTGGAGAGAAATAAACTGTAAGTTTGTCATTATATTTCTGAATAACCAACTTATTTTTGTCCGCCATGACTTTCTCTCCATACTTCTTACCAACAGTCTCATTCCATCCTTTTACTAACTCAGTAAGTGATAAAGATTGAACACCACGCTTTTTCAAAATGATGCGTTCTTCACATTCTACAACATCTTCATCAAATATTTTAAATTTATAATGAAATTTGTTGATTCGATTTGAATAAACTTTTGCAACATTTGCAGTAGCAATTGACGTTAGATGTAGTCCATGGCCAAAACCGAGACGTGGATAGAATTCATTATCCAACCTCAGTGTAAGACCTTTAGTAAAAGAATGAAAGCGAAGGAACAGTCTCCCACTCCAATGATAGATAGTAAACTCATAAGCTTTCTGATTTTTATTCTTCATGATGGAAGTATTACCACTGTTGAATGCCTTAATAATTTTCTCATTCCCAAATGGACCATAATAATCTGATTTTATCTGAATCCATTCATAGTTCCACTTTCCATCTGACGTTAAATTGTATGGGAACTGGAATGCATTATTCATCGTTATTCCATCATGGGTGCGAGGAGTCAATATCATTTCTTCCAAATCATTCACATTCTGAATATTGCTATCATAGCAAATACTAGAAACGCAAACCTCCCATTCACCTTCTGAATGTAGTGGACGATTTAATTCTACTCGATAGTCTGATGGTTTATTTTTGGGAAATTTATTCATAGAAGCATTACTGGGCAAGTAGATTAGAAACGAGTCCTTATTTTCACTTTCCATATTATTCACATTCGAAAAATATATTAACATACTTTTGCATTAACTCTTCATTCGGAAATGGAGTGTGATACTTGTCACAGCATCCTTATGAAAAGGAATCAACGCACCAGCATCGTCATAAATTGCAATATCAATTTGTGGGATGTAGTTTGATTTCAGCTTTGTATAATGCACTTTCTTGAAAGTATGCTCAGATAAAATACTGCAGCTTTTTGGCTGGTATGGTATCATTGCTAGCAATGGAGCTTCAACATCTCCCACACGTACATCTTCACCAATATTGGAATATATCTGAAAATAGTTAATACGACGCGATAGCGACATGTCTGCGCTAGCTTTGGTTACAGTACCACTTTTAAAGGTATTTTGATCAAAACCCAAAATGTCCATTAGAGTTTTATCCATAATTAGTTCAATACCTTTTCCACTTATAGTGAGAGACAAAACACCCTCTTTTTCAGAAAATGAAATTTGTTGCTCATTAATCACTTCATTTAAATAATCTACAACCAATTTAACTGAAGTAATAATGCGAGGCATCAACACTCTTGTTTCATGTAAGATACCACCTAAAGGCTCTACACACTTTCTGTATAAAGATACGGTCCATTCTGTATCAAATTGATTTGACCTTTCACATGGTAAATGTTTCATATCAAATTTTCCATGAACAGCTGCAGAACGATATCGTAAGAACTGATGAAAATCTTTTGAACAAACTAATACTAGATCATCATCATTTAATTTACTTATTGCAATATGATTAGATGATTTGATATAAGTCAATGCTGCCACTTGTTACCATCAACTCGAAGGAGATAATTAAATTTCTTCAATAATGTTTCCGGAGTCATGTTTGTCTTTCTTGGCTTAATCACAATCTTCTTCACCAACGTCTTCTCATTTTTTGGAATAAGATCTACATAATAAGCTTCCTCTCGATATATTGACTGTTTATGACCACTTATGTGGTAATTAACGTTATAATTATCATAGCTTGTTAAGGCGCTAGCGAGGTAACCTAAATCATTTCTTAAACTTGGACTTAAACCAACAATTCAATCTTTCTCAACTACATGATGTACATAATTATGATCATCATTGTGCGGAGTAAATTGGACAATATGTTTACACGCTTTATTCAGGAAATCATATATAAACTTTTTACATGATAAGAGATCTTTCTTTGGCCACTGTGGAATGTATACTCGGCACCCCTTTTCACATTGGTAAGCAGCTGTGAGTCTCATATTAATAGTCATCACCTCATGATCAAAAGTATAGACACAGTTGCTATGAACAAGTTGAGTGACACCCACTTCCCACTTAGCTGTTGTGTATGATCAATGGGAGTAGAAAAGAGTGCGGCTCGATTACTAGCAAATCTATTTGCGGCCGCATTGCTAAGCAAAATATGATAAAACGACATTTTTATATTGCTGATCTGCAACTTTGCATAACATCATGAAGACTTGGATTTTGGACTCTCTACAATATATCAGAGTTGATCGTAATGGAAACGTGCATTTCAAAAATTCTCATGGTCATACATCAAGAGGTATTACATTAACATGGCGACAATTTGTCAACCTCAATGATATCATGAGGGATTTGGAATATTTTGAAACATTAAGATTCATCTCCTTGGGTGATCAAGTTTGGCTTCAACATTGCAACAATGAAATTCAAATCTGCCATTCTCATTCCGCAAACTGTTTCTCATTTCGCAAATACAATTGGGAGAAGTATAGAAGATACGTACATCGCTCCATCATGACATTTATTCGTCGTGAGTTCATCGCCCTACTATGCAAATCTTAATCAGACATGACTACCACGCACCATGAGTTGGAAATTAGATTCCCTACAACGTATTGAAACGGATCATGATCGAAACGTCTATTTCAAAGATTCAACTGGAAATGTGAGAAGAGAGTTTGCTTTATCTTATCGTCATTTTCAATCTGTACATCATGTCATGAAGGATTTGAAATACTTCTATATGAAAAGACATTCACGTATTGGAAATCGCATCTGGTTGTGCGTCAACAATCGGCGAATTCAACTCTATCATTTCCAACTTCATACTAACTTCACATTTCATCAAGGTAGTTGGGAAAAGTATAAAAGGAAGGTACATCGCTCAATTTACTCATTTTTTCATCATGAAGCGCCCTCGCTACACCATCGTCAACATTCTCCGTCGCTTCAGACTCTACACCAAAATCGATCTCACAACATTACGCCAACACCTTCCAAACAGCAAGTATTACCCGGGCCGACCTCAAATGTTAGTGGTGAAGATGAACAATTCACGGAATCTTCAACTCTTCCCAAATGGAACTGTACAGATTCTCGGCGCCCTTTCTCATTCATCGGCGCAGTCAATGCGCTTAGAGCTACAGAGACTACTACGTCGGATATGGAAGAGGGAGAGGTGTGTGATGTCGAATCTGACTGTGGACAATATGGTGATCTCTACTCAATTGAGTGAAAGTGTATCATTTTTGAAGATTCGTACCAGCAGTTACAATTTGTGTTATGAACCCGAACTTTTTACTGCATATCTCATTAGTTGTTGGTTACCTGTGCATGTTGCAATCTTTCATAATAGTAAAGTGATCATTACTGGACTAAAATCTCATGTACAAGCAAATGTGATCCTAGACTATCTCATCGAGTATGTACGTACCCAGCGGATTGTAAAATAAAAAAAATTTTTCCAACATGATGTTTTTATTTCAAATCATGATAGAACTTACAAATCATTTTTTCATTAGAGGATGGATTACATGAAAAGTTTTGAATAACAGATACAAATCGAGATACATGTAAACGTTTTAAGATGAAGTACAGTACAAAAGCACCACACGTTGATGAAAGTGGATGTTGTAGTATGCGTTCATTTCGCTGATATTGACGCGTATGTTTTCTCAAACACTGCTGTGTTGGTATATTTGGAGGTTGAGCAAGAGAGTCAAATAGTTCACCACGTCGGTCTTCTCCAATAAAGATCGCTTTCCAATGCTCACCGCCTAAATTCTGCGAATGAGTGTTTAGCACAATAAAGAAGGGATAGTGATTTACTGCAGGTGGTAAGGTATCGAGCGAATAGACATTATCGAAAGCTTTCAACGTCGCTTCGTCTGCATTACGCTGTACTTTAGTTTTAATATCGTCAGCAGTCAACCAACTCATTAACGATTATACTGAAGAATCACGTCACGATACTTTGTAATTTCAATATTTGAATCGAAGTCTGCATAAATTAATACATTGATCGTCTCAGGTAGTGTTCTTTTGAACGTCAAATCCAAACGAATATTATGAGGCACGTTCGCTTGACGATAGGGTGCACTAATATCGCTGTCAGCAGTCAAATCAAATGCATAAATAGTATATCCACTCTTAAACTCTTTCATAGTCAGTCCGTTGGTGTCATCCGTCTTGTAAAAGCCAAAGACATCCATAAAATCAACATAATTGCGCATAAATTGATCCGCAGCAAAATATGGTTTGTAGGGTGGACCAGGATGACTCACACCATTTACACGTAAAGCAATTTCACTTAACTGATTGTGTTCAAAATTGAAAGGATTCTTCTTTATATTACCATTAAATGCATCATTTTCAACCATTGCCACCATGAGGAGCTTCGGTGCTTCCGATGGAAAGAGGCCATCTTTCATGGAACTCTTTTGATCTTTCGGAATTGTAAAGGTGAGAAGCTTTGTATGCTGAACGGGGTAAATGGCATTTTGGCGGTTAAGACCTTCAGCATGCCCTCTAATGACACTTGGATTCGGTACTACTCGACGAATGTAAAGTGCAATATCTTCCACATGAATTCTAAAATTGTCAACTTTAGCAAATGCATTCAGCGCAAATTCAGGCTTATTCAATGTCAGCTTCAGTCGCATGCTGGTATTACAGAGTAAAAACTTTGACTGTCTACAGAAGTCTAAATTCAGCGGACCATATAGCTGACATACTTTACTATCTTTAATCATAGCAGATCGCTTTACAAAGCCACTGTTTGTTTCAGCATCAAATTTTCCTGCTTAATCTCTGTACCATCCCATGGCTTCCATATGACTTTTTTGTGCTGCTGGATGAAACTGTGATACATGATTGAAATATGATTTATAGGGATAATCGCTTTGACCACCTTCCACCTGCTGCTCTCCAATCGTTAGAGAAACATCGCGAAGTGATGTAGTCAATGGTAAATTGTTCAGTCTAACTTTATGTGTATCGTCAATAGCAGCTCCATCTGCTTGCTGAATTCTAAACCTCAAATCAACCATCGCATAACTCAAATCTATGTAGTCATCACTACCACATAACAAATTCAATGGGGCCAGCATTCTCAGCTGTTCGAGGATGATAATCTACAATACTTGAACTAAGAATATCTGTCTGTATGGCTTGTTGATCAAACAAACAAAAACCGGAAGTTTTACACTCCATGATTAGAAGTTATGGCAGCGTCGTCGTTTAGTGCCTGATGAATGATTAGAGCCTCTGCGACGTTTGCGTGAATGCCTTTTGACTGAAGATCGCACCTTACCAGCTCCGCGATGTTTCCTCCTTCCTTTATTCATTCGTTTAGGTGATTTCTTTCCTTGAGTAACACCAGCAAAGGTCTGCTTCAATGTTTTTAAACCGCGTTCCTTCCCACGATTCAACAAACTTCTCTTAAAACTTCTACCTCTGGAAAGATCACTAGCAACATCACCAGCAAAGCCAACGGCATTACTTAAAACATTTCATTTTAAAGATCTTCCGACATTGGATATCAGAGGTGCTACAACAGATTTCAGTGCACCAAGCATGCTACCTCCACCTTGGCGGCGAGCACCGTTGTAAATTTGTCCTCCACTACTTACATAGGAGGGTCGTGAATAAAATGAGGCAGTTGGATTCATAGCTCAAACCCTAAACATTGTTAGTTACAACTTTGCATGAATCACTGTCGATCACTTAGATGAAAGATGTCGGCACGACGCATCCAAGAGTTCATACTTGACCGATAGCCAGCCCATTTAACAAGACACCATTCTTCACCTTGCCGTTTTTTACATCGAATGATTTTCTCTACCAAATATGTTTCACTTTCAGTGACTACCTCAATCTCATCGCGGTAAAAGCTACCCTCAATTTCTTCATTATCGTAATCTTTCAACTTGTAGGTGGCCGGAGAGTCTTTTTGATTAATCCTTGATACTGTAAATACCTCCTCTGTCCAATTCGGAAGGTACGGGGATCAGTATGTAGTCCCCATACTGATTGTGCATTATCTTGACATCCGTGGAAGGGAGCATTCCCGTTTGGAGTACTACGCTATGATCGTCATAACGCAAGACTTGTTTAAATTTACGCTGTAGCGGTGTAGGATTATGTACCTTGGTTGTTTCTTCCACTGGCCTCAGTTGTAGATGATCTGATCGTAGCGAACCTTGTAACGTTTGACCGCCATTTTGTCCTACTAGTGCAGCAGATGGAGTAGATGCCTGAAAATGAAAAAGATTGTATTAAGTTTACGTTCAAGGGAGGAGAGGGAGGAAAGTAGCGACTTACCATTTTAGTTGGATAATAGAATAGGGAACTAGAGAGAGAGAGAGAAAATGTGCGTCCGTCACTCGTGTGATTCAACGATGGAATGATTCTCACTGTGGAAGGCTCGCTATTTATATAGAAATGCTTGATTCTCATTGGATGATGATCCTCATTGGACAATAACATCAAGCTGATTCCAAATCTGGCCTCCGTTTACCAATCCGAGCCTTCATTCGCCCGCTGGAGATGTTTCTTGGGAAATTCTAACTCTGTCGTTTTTCGTCAATCTCCCAAAATCTTAAATGGCGCCTCACATCTAAACGAAGACAGGTATGAACAAGCCGTTTCTTTCAGTGAATTTGTCTCACTCTTAGCTTTCAAACGAGCTATTGCACGACTTTCTACGATCACTAGAAGCAAAATTGGAAGTTCGGTGCCGGGGGGGGGGGGGTAAGAAAATTTTTGTCTCCGATTGCTTTCAAATTCACCATACAGATGCAGAATGTAAAGCTGATCACGAATCTAAAGTACGTTTCACCATTCCACCACGACAACCCAGACGGTCGCACACGTCAACCCACCCGAGTCTCACACTCTGTCGTTTTCGAGGGGGGGGGAGGGAAAGCAATCTTGGCGGCCATCTTGCGCGGTCCAGTGGTGGAGTTTCCCTTACTACTGTCGTGTACCGGTGCAAGGCCGCTTGGCAACTGTGCAATAGATAAAAGAATCAGCTGGTGGGACTCATCTTTCTCGAATAAAATGAATCTTTGATGATTGTTTGGTTGTTAGATCGACATCGATAAATTTATACAGCACTCAATAAAAGTTAGTAAAAGGATGATCGCTGGTTCATCAATGACTGACAACGAAATGTCACAAACGAAAATTGAATGGCAAGGACGTTAAACGATGACTTGATTGATGAATGCGAGCAGTATCTCTGTTTCTGGAACGTGCACAGTCACGAACGTCGAGGAGGCAAAGAGTAAGTGGAAGAATCTACGAGACACTTTTGCGAAGAAGATAAAGGAGCAAAAGCAGCAAGAGAGAAGCGGATCAGGAGCAACAAAATCGGAGCGTTGGGCCTACTTCAAGTCGCTCGAATTCCTCAGAGACACTCTGAAGCCACGCAAGACATTTTGCTCCCTCGCCCAAAATTCTGCAGATACGGAGGAAGTTGACTCGGAGATAGGCCTATGCGTCGAGATGGATAGTGAGAAGTCATCAGAACCTGCACCCAAGCGCCACAGACCAGGAAGTGCTAAAGTTTCGGCGGTTGATCAGGCAATTCTTGACGAGATCGCGAAGGATCACGAGCCCAACGACATTTGTGTGACTTTTGGGAACTACGTTACATCTGAGCTTCGCGAGTTAAATTCCAAACAACAATTGTGGGCCAGGAAGAGGATCCTTGGTGTTCTGCTTGAGGCACATGAAGTGTTTGAATGACTTTCAGCACCAGTTGATTTCTTTGACTTATTAGACTTTGATAGTGTACCATGAGCGAGTCACTGTTTTTTTCTCAGAAAGGTAAAGCTGCAGTGGCAACGTGAAATTAAAATGTTGTTTGTATTTATCATTTTTAAGTTTTCACTTCAAGATTGGCAGCCTTATTGGCACAGAATTCACAGCATGGGGCATTGTCTGCGTTCAGAATGGTGGAACACATTCTCAAAAAAGACAAATGATCAGAAAATTAAATAGTAAAATGAAAGCATATGATGCAGTGACTGAGCAGACTGAAGTCAGTCAGTAAGCGGTCATTGAGCTTTGGGATATAGAAATCAGCTGTTTTCAATATTCTCTCTGTTTCTGTTTCTATTTTTAGTTACCACAACAAGAGCACATGTTTGTCATGCTATCACTGTATTGCATTGGCACAATGAAACTATGAAACATCAACTAGCATGAGAGTCATCAATAAACTGCAATTACTACACGACTTGAATACAGTTAATGGAGTCTTTGAACATAGTCCGCTTGCCATGAAACTGATCCGCTCTCTGTTAAGAAGTAGTCCGAGAATTTTTTTCTCACCTCGTCTCCTTGTTTCTTTGCTCTGTTGTGAGCAGGTTGAATTGGGATCATATTACTGTCACTTCTCTCCATTGCCCGAGAATGATTTCTCCTTGATTGTTCTCAGCATCCACAAAGTTTGGTGGACAGTAAAGAGTATTTGATCCTGCAGTGATATCAGTCTTTGAAAGGAAATTGTGAAGCACACATGTGGCCTTGATAAAATTGATGTCTCTCTCTGGCTGGGCAATAATAGGACGCTTGAAAATTCTCCATCTTGAGGTCAATATGCGACAATCGTTCTCAGCCACACGACGCGCTCTTGACAGTCTATGATTGAGAATCTTTTTTTCAAATGAGTCCTGTTTTCCAGGGAAAGGTCGCATCATGTACTCAGAGAGGGGAAACGCCTCATCCCCAACTAGAACATGGGAGTTTGTTGCATCACTACCTGGCAAATTCGCTGCAGTTGGTAAACCAAAATTTCCAGATTCCAAGTGATTGTAAATTTCGGAATTTTTCAATACTCCTCCATCACTAATCCGTCCAGGAGATCCGACATCGACAACAGTAAAGCGATATTTGGCGTCCACAATTGCAAGGAGCACAACACTGAATGTCTTTTTGTAGTTGAAATATTCACTACCACTCAGTTTGGGGGCTTGGATGAGACAATGTTTGCCATCTATAGCTCCACAACATAATGGAAAGTTCCACAAATTCCAAAAGTTACTCGCTATATTTTCAAAATCAGTTGAGGAAGGATGCTGCAGGAAATTGTCCTTTAATGCTTCAAATATTGCAACCGATGTCTCGTTGATGATGTTGCACACGGTTGATCGACCTAGTCGATAGCTGATCGCGATTGTTTGCTGAGTCTCCGGTTGAAAGAAATCTTAAGGTCACAGCAAGCCTCTCAGCTGGCGAAATAGCTTTTCTTGGACCATCGTGAGCAATGAATGGCTCAACCAGTTTCAAAAGATTGTCAAATCGTCGAGGACTCATGCGTGTGTACTTGAAGAAATATTCCTCACCAGTTTTGTGCATTTCCATGAACAGGCGGAATTCACCAAGTTCTTCTCTGCTGCGAAATATTTCACGCACCCAAAATCGTCGACGATGCTTTGAGTACTTCTTTCTCAAGCGCAGCAAAAGAAGCTAACGGAGATTTCTCGAAGCCATGTAGTCGGCGGTGGCACGGCAGTCAATGTGAACACTTGAGCGGTGCGGTATGCAATTAGAACATCCATCAACTTTCATTTTGACATCCTTATCAGTTAACTCACATGTTCTACAAATTAACATGCAACTAATACTTCATACCGCTCGGCGGTAGAGCGGTGAACGTTTGCAATGAGAACCGCCTTAACTGCTGCAGCCACCCACTTTCTCGATGACATCGTGAAGAAATAAGTGTCGACAAAGTGTAAACGCTCCTGTAATCTCCTGCAATTTTCTGACTCATCATAGATCGATAGTGTGAGTAGCAATTTTTCCTCGAGTGTCAGCAACATATTAGTGTCAACTGTAAATGGCCTCTGCAATCTGATTGCAGGTGGCAGCAATAAAGTGTCAGCAATAAAGTTTCACGTGCAAACGCGCCTTGATACACTTCTACTTTCTAAAGTTATGTCAATGAAATCGTCAACAACATATTTTGAAATCAAAGATGTATTAAATAACAATCGGGTACAATGTTTGGATCCAAGCAACGTTCGAGATCAAAGATCGATTGCCAATTAAAATACAGTTTCAGGTCAATCAAAGCAAAGGATCTACGTCCAGAAAGAACGAAAAACCTTTGCCATATTTGGCGCCTAAATTTGATATTCTTTTCTGTAATATATTTCATGGAATAGGCTAATTGTCTACTTAACGTAGATCAGTCGTAGCATTTCATATATGTATCCTATTTAAAATAGGCCAATTTGGCTTCAAAATACTCTCAACAGACATACTTCGAAAAACGCATTCCACTTTTCATGTCGTATTGATATCAATCTATCGAAATTATATGTGAGACCTATTCTGCAATCACACATGGGCCGTCGCAGCATATAATATATACATATTTGCCGGTCGTACGAGAGCTGGAGTGTCGGAGAACTTTGTGTTCCAACTCAGACTTGCTTACTAGAATACTGTTTCATGGATTGGAGCGCAGTACAAACTCATTTTCCATGGAGCATCAAGCTTTTTGCCGATTTTACCGGTTGCTGATGTAGGACAAATGCTGGAAGTTTCACTACAAACTGTGTTCCTACTGCCGGTATCTAAATTTTACATTGGAATGCTGTACAAACTCCCTAACCAGGCAGCACCAATTTTTTGAATTAAAGTTTGCATTCTGAAGTTGAAGGAGTTCGAATTTTGATCTTAACAGATATCGCCTGTCAGGTGAACTTGCAGATGTCTCGATGTACTACTGATGACAATGGCACTTGTTCTCAACTTCATGGGTTTGCCGATGCATCAGAAAAGGTGCATGCTGCAGCAATGCATGTTCCCACAAAGTCAGTAGATGGTGGGTAAAGTGCCAAGCTCCTGTGTGCAAGAGTGGCTATAGTCAAGGCTATTCACTTACCAATATCAGCGCTATGCAGCACTCATCTTTTTGGACTTTTGATAACAGCAGTTCCTATGTCAAAACTGTGCGATTCACGTACTTTAAAGAATCTGGAATGCATAAAAACGTGGAACATTCAACCATCGTATTAGTCTGGTCGTCTCAACAATATTCAGGGACATGTGCTTTGTTTCTACTGACGACAATCCACTTGATTGTGCTTTATGAACGTCACCTTTGGTGGAATTGATCTTAATTGATGAGTGTGGCAAATGGCAGTTGCCAGACCTATTCTCGTAATCTAAAGGAAACGTGACCAGAACAGCGAAAGGCCACATTGAAGGGAATCGCAGTGTCACCGAAGAAAAGGGATTTTTGAATATATGTACATGTAGATGTGAAGTTGTTCTCACGCCTGCTGAGAACCGCATGTAATTTAAAGGAAACGAGGCCACAGCAGCGTAGTAGTGTAAATTGGGCGTTGAGCAAACTATACCTGTTTCAGCACGGACAGAATCATGTCCATATTCGAGGGCTATTTCTCCTACGCGTATGTCATACTGAAAATTTACTCATTGCCGAAGCCGAAAATGTGGTACCCAAACCACATATGACAGACACTATCCTAGTAGCAGGCTAATACGCTGACAGCTCGTGCAGTCACTGATGCAACAATATTGGAACCGTTTGGCAGAGTGAATATTTAGGTGCGTTCTAACAAAGACCGAAATGATACGACGCGGCTAATGACATCTGCATTGTGTAGGTGGCATTGGTTGCTGAGGACAGTTTACCAATCCTTCAGTAGCTTATGGGAAGATAAAGCAAGCGGGCCAATTTATCCTATACTAACACATTATACTAACAGTCGCATTTTGCTTGAGACAAATTGCACAAAATCCTGCGGAACTGTTTTATGGTTTTGTAGACAATGATTGCAAAAAATTTGCGTTATCTGATGCAACGTCTATTACTTCTTGAATTTGACTTTCATTTTGAAATACAATTATCTCTCAGTCATAGCTTTCGGTTGCGCAAAAGCAAAGGTGGGTTTGAAAGCGTGGCAACTATAAAAGAAGCGAAATGACCAGTTGATAGTCCATTTTTAAAGCTGCGATTTTTATTCCGCGCATGGACTTTGGCCGCACCTTCCAGGTGGGCGGAATGCTTGGTCCTGATTGCCTGCGAGTGCTATGCGGATAGTATTTTATTTCCTCTATGCGTCTTCAAATGCATGCAGAATGCTTGATTGCGCAATATCATTTCCTGATTTCCATGTCATTCAACTTGACTAGTGGATAACAGGAGTGGTCATGATAGTCATGCATAGTGTTATGGTCCGGTTGCAAATGTTATTACTCTTATGTGAGATGAATTTCGAATTTCAATATTATTCTTTTGGTGTCTGGTAACTCGACAGATTATACTTAGGAACAGGAACAGCTTTCAGCGATGCTAAATGCAGACTGAAAAATGTTCACTATGAGACAACGGCTTCCAAAAAAATATGACATCATTTCCAATAGACGTTAATTTGAATCCAAATCGGTGTTTGATGGCAGCAGAATCTAGGACGAAGAAAATGTTGACTAAGATGAAAGTATGTGGACAAATTATTAAAACATTTCGATTTAGCAAACACACTACCATGTGATACCCATGGCTAAAAGAAAAGCAAATACATGCACTTAAGTAAAAATGAAAAGATTCAGATAATTGTTTTCATTAAAGCATCAAATCAAGACCTACGCAATCCTCGAGAAAAACTAAAGATATAGGTACACAATCACACAAAAAATACATATCCAAAATAATGTCTCATGATTATATCCTACCACACACATCCAATATCAAGTTTCCAAATAGGACAGGAGTTATCAACGCTTTCTCGAGTTCATCATCACTTGCCAGAAAACTTTTCATACGATCTTTCATAAGTCCACTAGCGTCGACCGATTCCTTACACAACTGTAGCAAAACTCAAGGATGACTTGCCCTCGTCACTTCGTATACCTTGCGTATCCGCTGATGAGCTATGAATTTACTTGAATCTGCAAACGAATTCCCGCACTACTTACAAATGAACAGCATGTCTCCTGTGTGTATCCGCCGATGCCTTATCAAACTACTTGAACAAGTAAATGACTTCCCGCACATTTCACAAATGAACGGTCTGTCTCCTGTGTGTATCCGCCGATGCCTTATCAAACTACTTGAACAAGCAAATGACTTCCCGCACATTTCACAAATGAACGGTCTGTCACCTGTGTGTATTCGTCGATGCCTTATCAAATTACTTGAATCTGTAAATGACTTTCCGCACGACTCACAAATGAACGGCCTGTTTCCTGAGTGTATTCGCCGATGCCGTACCAAGGAACTTGAATCTGCAAAGGACTTCCCGCACGACTCACAAATGAACGGCCTGTTTCCTGAGTGTATTCGCCGATGCCGTATCAAGGAACTTGGATCTGCAAAGTACTTTCCGCACGATTCACAAATGAACGGTCTGTCTCCTGTGTGGATTCGCCGATGATTCGCCAAATTACTTGAATCTGCGAATGACTTCCCGCACGACTCACAACTTAACGGCCTGTCTCCTGTGTGTATTCGCCGATGCCTAGTCAAATTAGTTGACCTTGAAAATGACTTTCCGCACAATTCACAAATGAAAGGCCTGTTTCCTGAGTGTATTCGCCGATGTCTTGTCAAATGATCTGCACGCGAAAATGAATTTCCGCACAACTCACAATTGAACGGCCTGTCACCCATGTGTAACCGTCGATGCCTTGACAAGCTACTTGAAGTGCTACAGGACTTCTTGCACGTCCTACATTTGAGATTTCTGTTTCTGGCTCCACTCTTCACCACTGATATATTGCTCATCACCGTGTGGACCTGAAAGGACGAAAACATAACACTTTTAAATGCAAACTGTGTATATATCTTAATGAAGCAAAATAACCTCAATTATAAGTCATTGATAACTGAAAGTCAGATTCTGTCAAAATCCTTTGACTTTTAATTTAACTGATCAGGAGGTATAATCGTTACGTTTCATCAATGATGATCTGTTAATACAATTTAGAACTGTGTTCTGCTCCTGAATCATAAAACCGATTCATTTTCCCACATCGATGCATTTGGTAGACATTTCTGTTTACACCTAGAGACTCACATTAAAGATTCAGCAAAAAATTGAAGAAAAAAATAACGATCAAAATGAAGTTACAGGTTTCACTAATTGCTCGGAGAATACGACGAACAGCCTCTAATGGAAAGGGTTGAAAATTTGAACCTCCTTCTCGACCCCATGAGGCACCATCTGTCGTTCGACAGGTTATCGACCTGAATTCCCTGTCAACGTCGAGCGCTAGGAGGTCCTGTATCAACCTTTACTGGCCACAGAGTCCTAGAAAAGTAGTGGAGCCCAATGGAAAATTCACATCGAAGCTTTAGACCTCAACTTCCCCGCAGTCCTTGTGGCCTCGCAGCTAGGCGAAAGGAAAATACCAGAAAATTAGTAGCAAGAAAAATAGAAATTGAGAAGTTTGTAAGGTACCTTCAAGCATAGGTCGATTTCAACATGTATCTGATATTCTCCGATATTAGCGACGTTAATCACTAATAATCCATTAATAAGTAAGCTCATTACATCAAAAACATTATATTCTTCGTACTTAAAATATCTTGGCCCTCCAGCGCTCCATAAAAAATCGGAAGTTTTCATAAAACGGAGGAATATAAGTTCTTGAAAGAAAAAAGGAAAATGTGAGCAGCAAACGCTAGCTTCCATGGCATTTATCATGTGAATAAGAATGCGCCGTCTTTGAAAATTCAACTTGTGCTGCTTTCAAATAGCTTTTCGCCTTCTCAACACAAGTATTCTGAATTTTGGAAAAATGCATGGGGTGTTGCAAACGTGCTGTCGCTTACTGTAGCTTCTTCAAATTAACTATCAGTGACAGACCAAAAAACCGCAATGAGATTTGCATGTTTCCTAGGGACTTGTATGTAAGTTCAACCCAAATATTAGAAATAGCAATTTGACTTCCTGAACCTCAACTGATGATGATAATCAACGGATGCATTAAAAATTAATTGAATCACATTCAGGTAGGCTACTTAGGCTATCGGTTCAGTAGCCATAAAATGTTGGTGTTAATTTCATTTATGTCGATTTGTTCGTCAAAGATTTCGACAGATAAACGTCTTCTTGTGTGCTAATACTAATTAAATGATGCTGTATATTCTGAGTATAAACCCACCTACTCCCAGCAAACTTGCACATAGCTTCATTTTAATAAGTGACACTTTTACATATTATGTGCCATTTAAACATGCACTGCAAACCAGCACCTCGGAAACCACACAGTAAAGGAAGACACTATTCGTAACTAATAAAATAATCCTGAAGTAAAACGTTTGAAGAGGGTAGCGCAACTGGGCTATTGTTTTCTTTCATATGTCAACATTCTATTTCAACGGAACCTCATAAAATTTTATAGAAGAAAACCTCTAGCCAGTGATGTGTGCTCAGAACACTTTCGAGGCTTCGCAATATCAGCAGCTGAACCAAAATGAGAATTTATAACGCGAATGTTCTTGCGGTTTTGCTTGATGACTCCGAAACCTGGCCTCTGTCCACAACGCAAGGCAGAAGGATTGTGATTCGACAACCGATGCCAACGCGGAACGCCGAGTACTCAACATCAAGTGGCAAGAGCGCATCACCAAGTTCGCAGACGTACACTCCAACCACCGCTACCACGCCTTCTAGCTCAACAGCGCATGCGTTGCATGGGCACATGCTCCGTATCTCTGGTGAACTGCCAACGAAACGTGTACTCCACTTCAATCCGGCTGCCTCTGAATGGAGAAGATTTTGAGGACGCCCACACACGATGGATGGACGTGGTTATCGAAGATCTCAAACAACTCGGAATCTCATGGATGACGCATCGGAGCAGGCTCTGGACCGACCTTCTTCGAGACGAATGGTGTCAAGCGCGGCCTCAATGCCTCACAGGCACGAGTCATAGGCAGGCAGTCTCCTAAAATTCTAGTGTGTGGCGCTTTAGGATACAGGCTTCTTCGATTCTAGGAGGTGACACATTACAGTGTATACAGCCGCACATAGATTAACACACCTAAAAACATGCGCATTTTGCTGAAAAGATGGAATTCATACCATTCAGGCATCCGCCAAATTTTCTTATCTACATATAACAGTCAAGTTAACTTGATAGTTGATTATAGATGAAAATATTGAACATGCAGCGTATAAAAATATTGCAAGAATTATTATTACGATAGGGTGGTTTGGGGGAAATGTGACATAAGATAAATGCAACAAGGATATAGCCAAAACCAATTACTCATAGCCGGAAGACCGTTGGCCTTTGAGTTTACATACACATGTACCTACATCGATAGCAGATCTCTAAGGTATTTTATTTCCCAAAAGTACTACATGCTGTTACTCTGGCACTTAGTGAATGTATTGGAAGTTTTTGAAAAATAAGCCAAATTTTGCTTGCTGTCAACAGAAGGAAACTAGAATTAACTATGTGCGATTATTTTAGCACACCAAGATGTAACACGTACACATAGAAGCAAATGGTAACATCCATATGAAATAGCGCTTTCCAACGAATGCATCTTCATTATTAACAAGACTCGGTCGATGTAGGTAGTGTAAATCAAGTCAGAGATTGATGCGACAACTATCTCACGTTTCACTCTTGAAGCTCAAGCTTCGTAAGGTGCGTTTACACATGATACTTTATTGCTGCCACCTACATTGCACGAGTAAACGCTACTGACACTCTCGTCTGACGCTAAATTGCTGACATTTTTAGAAGTTGCTTCAACCGAGTCTCAGTGACAATATTGCACGTGTAAACGGCTCCTGACACTTTCTGAGAAGCGTCTGCCACAAGTGTCACTAAAGTCGAACTTTTAGCTGACACTGTTACTGATACTCATGCGCAAAGTGCTCATACGACCGTGATCGGAACACAGCGACCTGACTTCTTGGAGGCTGGATTTGTTCTTGCTATTTTCTTTGTCACCAGTCACTAAATTACTAATGATGTGCTGATATACTCGTACACAATTCACCAATTTTATGCATTGCTACTGCGTACCATTGTGTTTCCAGTTTACATCAATTTCAGCTTCATTTTACTATGACAGATTTTTTTCCCTGAATATCTTTGTACAAGAAGCTACACCTGCTTGTGGGAGCATCTAGCGTTGTTTGATCTGGAATATCTCATCACAAGACATGACTTACATCTGCTTATTTTCCATGGGGAATTAATCATCGAATTTACAGTCGTGTACCGGTGCAAGGCCGCTTGGCAACTATGCAATAGATAAAAGCATCAGCTGGTGGGACTCATCTTTCTCGAATAAAATGAATCTTTGATGATTGTTTGGTTGTTAGATCGACATCGATAAATTTATACAGCATTCAATAAAAGTTAGTAAAAGGATGATCGCTGGTTCATCAATGACTGACAACGAAATGTCACAAATGTTTGGTTGTTAGATCGACATCGATAAATTTATACAGCATTCAATAAAAGTTAGTAAAAGGATGATCGCTGGTTCATCAATGACTGACAACGAAATGTAACAAACGAAAATTGAATGGCAAGGACGTTAACCGATGACTTGATTGATGAATGCGAGCAGTATTCCTGTTTGTGGAACGTGCACAATCACGAATAGCGAAATAGAATAAAATGGCCGAAGCATGGGGAAAGATTGCTGCGAAATTCAAAATAGAAAACAATCAAAGGTGTTCAGTAAAAATTGCTACTGGCACGGATCCTGATCTCGTAATTCGAGCATAATCGTATTGCAAAATCCAAGCTGTTCTCTCATAATCCAATCACGAAACCACATTCGCTGCTAACGCATTCTTTTCTCGTTAAAATGTATGCTGTAACTGCTGCAGCCTTCCACTTTCTCGATGACATCCTGAAGAAATAAGTGTCGTCGACAAAAAGTGTCAAGTGTAAACGTTCCTGCAATCTTCCGCAATTTTCTGACTCATCATAGATCGATAAAGTGTCAGTAGGAATTTTTCCTCGAGCGTCAGCAACATATTACTGTCAACTGTAAATGGCCTCTGCAATCTGATTGCAGGTGGCAGCAAAAAAGTTTCACGTGTAAACGCGCCTTTATACACTTCTACACTTAGACTTAGACTTACTAAAGTTATGTCAATGAAATCGTCAACAACATATTTTGAAATCAAAAATGTATTAAACAACAATCGGGTACAATGTTTAGGATCTACGCAACGTTCGAGATCAAAGATCGATTGCCAATTAAAATACAGTTTCAGGTCAGTCAAAGCAAAGGATCTACGTCCAGAAAGAACGAGAAACCTTTGCCATATTTGGCGCCTAAATTTGATATTCTTCTCTGTAATATATTTCATGGAATAGGCTAATTGTCTACTTAACGTAGATCAGTAGTAGCATTTCATATATGTATCCTATTTAAAATAGGCCAATTTGGCTTCAAAATACTCTCAACAGACATACTTCGAAAAACGCATTCCACTTTTCATGTCGTATTGATATCAATCTATCGAAATTATATGTGAGACCTATTCTGCAATCACACATGGGCCGTCGCAGCATATAATATATACATATTTGCCGGTGGTACGAGAGCTGCAGTGTCGGAGAACTTTGTGTTCCAACTCAGACTTGATTACTAGAATACTGTTTCATGGATTGGAGAACTATACAAACTCGTTTTCCATGGAGCATCAAGTCATTTTCAGAAAAATCTCATCATTGTTTGGGGGAAATCGGTTTTTTGCCGTTTTTACCGGTTGCTGATGTAGGACAAATGCTGGAAGTTTCACTACAAACTGTGTTCCTACTGCCGGTATCTAAATTTTTCATTGGAATGCTGTACAAACTCCCTAACCAGGCAGCACCAATTTTTTGAATTAGAGTTTGCATTCTGAAGTTGAAGGAGTTCGAATTTTGATCTTAACAGATATCGCCTGTCAGGTGAACTTGCAGATGTCTCGATGTACTACTGATGACAATGGCACTTGTTCTCAACTTCATGGGTTTGCGATGCATCAGAAAAGGTGCATGCTGCAGCAATGCATGTTCCCACAAAGTCAGTAGATGGTGGGTAAAGTGCCAAGCTCCTGTGTGCAAGAGTGGCTATAGTCAAGGCTATTCACTTACCAATATCAGCGCTATGCAGCACTCATCTTTTTGGACTTTTGATAACAGCAGTTCCAAAGAAACTGGAATGCATACAAACGTGGAACATTCAATCATCGTATTAGTCTGGTCGTCTCAACAATATTCAGGGACATGTGCTTTGTTTCTACTGACGACAATCCACTTGATTGTGCTTTATGAACGTCACCTTTGGTGGAATTGATCTTAATTGATGAGTGTGGCAAATGGCAGTTGCCAGGGCTATTCTCGTAATCTAAAGGAAACGTGACCAGAACAGCGAAAGACCACATTGAAGGGAATCGCAGTGTCATCGAAGAAAAGGGATTTTTGGATATATGTACATGTAGATGTGAAGTTGTTCTCACGCCTGCTGAGAACCGCATGTAATTTAAAGGAAACGAGGCCACAGCAGCGTAGTAGTGTAAATTGGGCGTTGAGCAAACTATACCTTTTTCAGCACGGACAGAATCATGTCCATATTCGAGGGCTATTACTCCTACATACTGAAAATTTACTCATTGCCGAAGCCGAAAATGTGTTAGCCAAACCACATATGACAGACACTATCTTATTAAGAGGCTAATACGCTGACAGCTCGTGCAGTCACTGATGCAACAATATTGGAGCGGCTTGGTACAGCGAATATTTAGGTGAGTTCCAACAAAGACCGAAATGATACGACGCGGCTGATGACATCTGCATTGGGTAGGTGGCATTGGTTGCTGAGGACAATTTACCAATCCTTCAGTGGCTTTTGGGAAGATAAAGCAAGCGGGCCAACTTATCCTTACAGCTGAAATTGCATTAACACTTTCGAAGACTTTCTAAAAAGGCACTTGAAATGCTTTGAATGTTTCTCTGTTAATGTCACAAATCGGATCATCGTCTTCACGAACTAGCGTCACATTATACCATAGAGTAAGTATATTAGGTATAGTGGTCACTCCGCGTTTACTATATCCCCAAATGTGTATTCACTTTCGATTTTATTAAATGAACTCAATGGGATACAGTCGGAAATGCTTCCAAATGTGAGATAAGCGCATTTATGAAGTTTTGAAGAAATTACAACAGAATTAGCTGATCATGATAGCATAAAGCAGAAGGAAATGATATTATTTTACAGATCGTTCGTGTCTCGACATCCTTAGATAGGCAATGTTTGCCAAATTGGCAACTCGATGACTTGCTAATGCTTTCATGTTGAACCTCAAGAGAATCTTCTTAAGCGTGATCATTTCATAAACAACCTGGTACTGGTAGAGGAAAATAACAGAATCATAGACAGTGATTTCAATTGAATTTGAAAGATGTAAATGGTTCCACATCGCTATTCAGATTCAAGAAATGAAACATTAATTTAGTGAATCATAAATTCATGACGATGAAAATTGAATTGAAAATATGAAATTTCAGCTACGACAGCACAATAAGATTTCGACTTTTTCATGAAGACTTCCATTATAATGCCGCTCATTAAATTTCCTTCATCATCAGCATAATTTCCGCTTAGCTACGATGCTTGTTAGCGAATGTTCATTCATTTTGATATCCAACTTGCTTCATACTACTTATAACGGGGCGTAGTGTCGGTAGTATGTAAATTGGCAGAAAGTTAGCATTTTCAAAACTGCTCAAATAATTTTTTGGACCGAAAGACCATATTCTCAGCAAAATACTGAATCTTTGCATATAAAAATGCTCACTGTATACAGATACTTTTTTGAGTCAACATCCTACCTACACATACTTACTCTATCCATTATAGTAACAGTCGCATTTTGCTTGAGACAAGCTGCACAAATTGCCAGCAGAACTG
This sequence comes from Prostheceraeus crozeri, assembly GCA_907163375.1. Lineage (NCBI taxonomy): Eukaryota > Metazoa > Platyhelminthes > Polycladida > Euryleptidae > Prostheceraeus > Prostheceraeus crozeri. The sequence goes on along the minus strand of CAJQUW010015575.1, from coordinate 84,125 downwards.
TTTTATCGACATCGATTGCAAATAATTTACGTGATCTGATGCTTTGTGAATATGACTTTCATTTTGAAATACAATTATCTCTCGGTCATAGCTTTCGGTTGCGCAAAAGCAAAGGTGGGTTTCAACGTGTGGCAACTATAAAAGAAGCGAAATGACCAGTTGATAGTCCATTTTTAAAGCTGCGATTTTTATTCCGCGCATGGACTTTGGCCGCACCTTTCAGGTGGGCGGAATACTTGGTCCTGATTGCCTGCGAGTGCTATGCGGATAGTATTATATTTCTTTTATGTGTCCTCAAATGCGTGCAGAGTGCTTCATTACTCAATATCATCTCCTGATTTACATGTCCTTCAACTTGACTAGTGGCGAGCAGGAGTGGTCATGATAGTCATGCTTAGTGTCATGGTCAGGTTGCAGATATCATTTGTCTTATGAATGACATAAATTTCAAAGATATTCTTTTGTTGTCTGGTAACTCGACTGATTATACTTTTGGTCCAGGAATACATTATAGTAATGCTGAATGCAAACTGTTCATTATAAGGCAATTGTTCATAAATTTATATAATATCAAACTGAAAAGGGACGTTGATTTTAATCTTGAGCGGATTGCAGTTTGTTTGCCAAGCGGAGCTTCGTGTATGCAGAGTGCCGTTTGTCTCGTGTGTGACATAAATCCTAAAAACGCAGTTTTGTTCTTTGGCAACTTCACTGATCATATATAAGTACAGGAATAGCTTTCAGCGATTCTAAATGTAGACTGGAAAATGTTCATTATGAGGCAATAGTTTCTAAAAATATATGATATCATTTTCAATAGACGTTGATTTGAATCCCAAATGTTGACTGAGGTGAAAGTATGTAGACGAATTATTAACAAAATTTCGATTTCGCAAGCGCAGCTTACCATATGATACCCATGGCTAAAAGAAAGCAAATACATGCACAAAAGTGAAAATGAAAGGATTCAAAGAATTGTTTTCATTGAAACAACCAATAATGATCTACACATTCTTCGAGAAAAACTAATGATACAGCTACAAAATCACACAAGCATACATGACCTCCATAATGATGGCTCATGATTGTATCCTACCTGCCACGTGCTACATCAAACAACAGTTACCAACGCTTTCTCGAGTTCATTATCACTTGCCAGACAACTTTACACGTGATCTTTTGAGTTCAATAGCGTCGACTGATTCCTAACAAAGCTGTATCAAAACTCAAAGATGACTTGCCCTCGTCACTTCGTATACCTTCTGTATCCGCTGATGAGCTATGAAATTACTTGAATCTGCAAACGACTTCCCGCGCTATTTACAAATGAACGATCTGTCTCCTGCGTGAATTCGCCGATGCCTTATCAAACTGCCTGAACTGGCAAATGACCTTCCACATAACTCACAAATGAACGGCTTGTCTCCTGTGTGCATTCGCCGATGCATCATTAGATAATTTGAACGATAAAATGACTTCCCGCATAACTCGCAAATGAACGGTCTGTCTCCTGTGTGTATTCGTCGATGCTCTATCAAACTACCAGAACTGGTAAATGACTTTGCGCATAGCTCACAAATGAACGGCCTGTCTCCTGTGTGTATTCGCCGATGCCTTATCAAATTACTTGAATCTGCAAATGACTTCCCGCACGACTCACAAAAGAACGGCCTGTCACCTGCATGTATTCGACGATGCCTTATCAAATTACTTGAAATGGCAAATGACTTTCCGCACAATTCACAAATGAATGGCTTATCTCCGGTGTGTATCCGCCGATGCCTTGTCAAACTGTCTGCACGCGAGAATGAATTTCCGCACAACTCACAATTGAACGGCCTGTCACCCATGTGTGACCGTCGCTGCATTGCCAGGCTACTTGAAGTGCTAAAGGACGTCTCGCTCAACTCACATTTCACATTTATGGCTTCACTTTTCACCACTGACATATTACTCATCCCCGTAAGGATCTGAAAGGACGAAAACATTACACTTTTAAATGCAAATTGTGTATATATCTTAATGAAGCAAAATTATAAGTCATTGATAACTGAAAGTCAGATTCTGTCAAAATCCATTGACTTTTCATTTAACTGATCAGAAGGAATATTCTTTTCGTTTCATCACTAATGGTCTGTGAAGCCGACCATAATCATAATACCGATCCATTATCCCTCATCGATGCATTTGGTAGACATTTTATTTTACTCCTAGAAGTGGACTGGGTTTAATGCCATTTTTACACTTGTATACAGCAAAAAATTGAAAAAAGCCAACGATCACAATGAAGTTACAGGTTTCACGAAGAATTGCTCGGAGAATACGACGAACAGCTTCTGATGGAAATTTTTGAAAATGTGGACCTCCTTCTCGACACCATGAGGCATCCTCTGCCGTTCGACAGGTCATCGACCTGAATTCCCTGCCAACGTCGAGAGCTGAGAGGTGCTCCATTAACATGACTGGCCACAGAGTCCTAGGAAGGTAGCGGAGTAACAAAAAATGCCATCAAGTACGTCTTATTTCTAGATGGATGTCAATCATTCTATTGAATGAAATCCAGCACAATCACAATCACAATCTCGATTCAAACCAACATTTAAATGGTAACAATACATATTACTGTATTCTTATATCAAAAATACCTCTACATCTCTCTGATAGAAACTTATATTCAATCATCAGAGGCTGTGACCCACGATATCGAAAATTAAAGGCAATAAAAAATTTAACGCTTCCATCCCAGAAATGCTAAAAGATAAGAAAAGGAACGACAGAGAAACATCCTGGGAGCACTGTCAGTAACGAAGATCATTCCTACAGAGGATGAATCCTTCTAGCATCAATTGTCAACCTATTTTTCTAAAAATCATCCTGCGTATTACCCGCCTTTGAAAATTCAACTTGCGCTGCTTTCAAATTGTTTATCGCCTTCTCAATCATCATGGCATACACGTTTTGAGTTGCAGCATTCTACTTGACTGTATTCTGTAACTTCTCCGCAACTTCTGAGAGCAGCTTATTTACAGACATACAGGAACTTGTATTTCCGAATAGCTGGTCTTCCGAGAAGAAAAAAATCCTTAACGGTAAATCATTGAAAATGTTCAAAGATGCTGAAATCGGCTTCATCAGTGGACTTGATCACTATAGGGAAACTCAGCGATTTTCAAGCGTTGGATATCAAGGAAGCGTTCAAAAAGTAAGGCAAAAGTAAGTATTTCTAAGTAGCTAAGCTATGCGGCTATCACATTGAAGATGAATTAACACAAGTATTCTGAATTTTGGAAAAATGCATGGGGTGTTGCAAACGTGCTGTCGCTTACTGTAGCTTCTTCAAATGAACTATCAGTGACAGACCAAAAAACCGCAATGAGATTTGCATGTTTCCTAGGGACTTGTATGTAAGTTCAACCCAAATAGTAGAAATAGCAATTTGACTTCCTGAACCTCGACTGATGATGATAATCACCGAATGCATTAAAAATTAATTGAATCACATTCAGGTACGCTACTTAGGCTCTAGGTTCAGTAACCATAAAATGTTGGTGTTAATTTCATTTATGTCGATTTGTTCGTCAAAGATTTCGACAGATAAACGTCTTCTTGTGTGCTAATACTAATTAAATGATGCTGTATATTCTGAGTATAAACCCACCTACTCCCAGCAAACTTGCACATAGCTTCATTTTCATAAGTGACACTTTTACATATTATGTGCCATTTAAACATGCACTGCAAACCAGCACCTCGGAAACCACACAGTAAAGAAAGACACTATTCATAACTAATAAAATAATCCTGAAGTAAAACGTTTGAAGAGGGTAGCGCAACTGGGCTATTGTTTTCTTTCATATGTCAACATTCTATTTCAACGGAACCTCATAAAATTTTATAGAAGAAAACCTCTAGCCAGTGATGTGTGCTCAGAACACTTTCGAGGCTTCGCAATATCAGCAGCTGAACCAAAATGAGAATTTATAACGCGAATGTTCTTGCGGTTTTGCTTGATGACTCCGAAACCTGGCCTCTGTCCACAACGCAAGGCAGAAGGATTGTGATTCGACAACCGATGCCAACGCGGAACGCCGAGTACTCAACATCAAGTGGCAAGAGCGCATCACCAAGTTCGCAGACGTACACTCCAACCACCGCTACCACGCCTTCTAGCTCAACAGCGCATGCGTTGCATGGGCACATGCTCCGTATCTCTGGTGAACTACCAACGAAACGTGTACTCCACTTCAATCCGGCTGCCTCTGAATGCAGAAGACGTTGAGGACGCCCACACACGATGGATGGACGTGGTTATCGAAGATCTCAAACAACTCGGAATCTCATGGATGACGCATCGGAGCAGGCCCTGGACCGACCTTCTTCGAGACGAATGGTGTCAAGCGCGGCCTCAATGCCTCACAGGCACGAGTCATTAACAGGCAGTCTCCTAAAATTCTAGTGTGTGGCGCTTTAGGATACAGGCTTCTTCGATTCTAGGAGGTGATACATTACAGTGTATACAGCCGCACATAAATTAACACACCTAAAAACATGCGCATTTTGCTGAAAAGATGGAATTCATACCATTCAGGCATCCGCCAAATTTTCTTATCTACATATAACAGTCAAGTTAACTTGATAGTTGATTATAGATGAAAATATTGAACATGCAGCGTATAAAAATATTGCAAGAATTATTATTACGATAGTGTGGTTTGGGGGAAATGTGACATAAGATAAATGCAACAAGGATATAGCCAAAACCAATTACTCATAGCCGGAAGACCGTTGGCCTTTGAGTTTACATACATATGTACCTACATCGATAGCTGATCTCTAAGATATCTTATTTCCCAAAAGTACTACATGCTGTTACTCTGGCACTTGGTAAATGTATTGAAAGTTTTTGAAAAATAAGCCAAATTTTGCTTGCTGTCAAGAGAAGGAAACTAGAATTAACTATGGGCGATTATTTTAGCACACCAAGATGTAACACGTACACATAGAAGCAAATGGTAACATCCATATGAAATAGCGCTTTCCAACGAATGCATCTTCATTATTAACAAGACTCGGTCGATGTAGGTAGTGTAAATCAAGTCAGGGATTGATGCGGCAACTATCTCACGTTTCACTCTTGAAGATCAAGCTTCGTAAGGTGCGTTTACACATGATACTTTATTGCTGCCACCTACATTGCACGAGTAAACGCTACTGACACTCTCGTCTGACGCTAAATTGCTGACATTTTTAGAAGTTGCTTCAACCGAGTCTCAGTGACAATATTGCACGTGTAAACGGCTACTGACACTTTCTGAGAAGCGTCTGCCACAAGTGTCACTTAAGTCGAACGAGGCGCAACTTTTAGCTGACACTCATGCGCAAAGTGCTCATACGACCGTGATCGGAACACATCGACCTGACTTCTTGGAGGCTGGATTTGTTCTTGCTATTTTCTTTGTCACCAGTCACTAAATTACTAATGATGTGCTGATATACTCGTACACAATTCACCAATTTTATGCATTGCTACTGCGTACCATTGTGTTTCCAGTTTACATCAATTTCAGCTTCATTTTACTATGACAGATTTTTTCCCTGAATATCTTTGTACAAGAAGCTCCACCTGCTTGTGGGAGCATCTAGCGTTGTTTGATCTGGAATATCTCATCACAAGACATGACTTACATCTGCTTATTTTCCATGGGGAATTAATCATCGAATTTACAGTCGTGTACCGGTGCAAGGCCGCTTGGCAACTATGCAATAGATAAAAGCATCAGCTGGTGGGACTCATCTTTCTCGAATAAAATGAATCTTTGATGATTGTTTGGTTGTTAGATCGACATCGATAAATTTATACAGCATTCAATAAAAGTTAGTAAAAGGATGATCGCTGGTTCATCAATGACTGACAACGAAATGTAACAAACGAAAATTGAATGGCAAGGACGTTAACCGATGACTTGATTGATGAATGCGAGCAGTATTCCTGTTTGTGGAACGTGCACAATCACGAATAGCGAAATAGAATAAAATGGCCGAAGCATGGGGAAAGATTGCTGCGAAATTCAAAATAGAAAACAATCAAAGGTGTTCAGTAAAAATTGCTACTGGCACGGATCCTGATCTCGTAATTCGAGCATAATCGTATTGCAAAATCCAAGCTGTTCTCTCATAATACAATCACGAAACCACATTCGCTGCTAACGCATTCTTTTCTCGTTAAAATGTATGCTTAACTGCTGCAGCCTTCCACTTTCTCGATGACATCCTGAAGAAATAAGTGTCGACAAAAAGTGTCAAGTGTAAACGTTCCTGCAATCTTCCGCAATTTTCTGACTCATCATAGATCGATAAAGTGTCAGTAGGAATTTTTCCTCGAGCGTCAGCAACATATTACTGTCAACTGTAAATGGCCTCTGCAATCTGATTGCAGGTGGCAGCAAAAAAGTTTCACGTGTAAACGCGCCTTTATACACTTCTACACTTAGACTTAGACTTACTAAAGTTATGTCAATGAAATCGTCAACAACATATTTTGAAATCAAAAATGTATTAAACAACAATCGGGTACAATGTTTGGATCCACGCAACGTTCGAGATCAAAGATCGATTGCCAACAAAAATACGCAATTTCAAGTCAATCAAAGCAAAGGATCTACGTCCAGAAAGAACGAGAAACCTTTGCCATATTTGGCGCCTAAATTTGATATTCTTCTCTGTAATATATTTCATGGAATAGGCTAATTGTCTACTTAACGTAGATCAGTAGTAGCATTTCATATATGTATCCTATTTAAAATAGGCCAATTTGGCTTCAAAATACTCTCAACAGACATACTTTCAAAACGCATTCCACTTTTCATGTCGTATTGATATCAATCTATCGAAATTATATGAGACCTATTCTGCAATCACACATGGGCCGTCGCAGCATTGTGCCGACATATTTTTACTTAAACCTTTGTGTTTATTCGGCATTATATATATTTCGGGAGAGATTTGTGACGTTTTCCTTTCATGCAGGATATACATATTTGCCGGTCGTACGAGAGCTGGAGTGTCCGAGAACTTTGTGTTCCAACTCAGACTTGATTACTAGAATACTGTTTCATGGATTGGAGAACTATAGAAACTCATTTTCCATGGAGCATCAAGCTTTTTGCCGATTTTACCGGTTGCTGATGTAGGACAAATGCTGGAAGTTTCACTACAAACTGTGTTCCTACTGCTGGTATCTAAATTTTTCATTGGAATGCTGTACAAACTCCCTAACCAGGCAGCACCAATTTTTTGAATTAAAGTTTGCATTTTGAAGTTGAAGGAGTTCGAATTTTGATCTTAACAGATATCGCCTGTCAGGTGAACTTGCAGATGTCTCGATGTACTACTGATGACAATGGCACTTGTTCTCAACTTCATGGGTTTGCCGATGCATCAGAAAAGGTGCATGCTGCAGTAATGCATGTTCCCACAAAGTCAGTAGATGGCAGATAAGGTGCTCAACTGCTGTGCCAATATCAGCGCTGTGCAGTACTCATCCAGTCGGACTTTTGATAACAGCAGTTCCTATGTCAAAACTGTGCGATTCACGTATTTTAAAGAATCTGGAATGCATACAAACGTGGCACATTCAACCATTGTGTTAGTACGGTCGTCTCAACAATATTCAGGGACATGCACTTTGCTTCTACTGACGATGATCCACTTGATTGTGCTTTATGAACGTCACCTTTGGTGGAATTGATCTTAATTGATGAGTGTGGCAAATGGCAGTTGCCAGGGCTATTCTCGTAATCTAAAGGAAACGTGACCAGAACAGCGAAAGGCCACATTGAAGGGAATCGCAGTGTCACCGAACAAAAGGGATTTTCGGATATACATGCAGATTTGAAGTTGTTCTCACGCCTGCTGAGAACCGCATGTAATTTAAAGGAAACGAGGCCACAGCAGCGTAGTAGTGTAAATTGGGCGTTGAGCAAACTATACCTGTTTCAGCACGGACAGAATCATGTCCATATTCGAGGACTATTACTCCTACGCGTATGTCATACTGAAAATTTACTCATTGCCGAAGCCGAAAATGTGTTAGCCAAACCACATATGACAGACACTATCTTATTAAGAGGCTAATACGCTGACAGCTCGTGCAGTCACTGATGCAACAATATTGGAGCGGCTTGGTACAGCGAATATTTAGGTGCGTTCTAACAAAGACCGAAATGATACGACGCGGCTGATGACATCTGCATTGTGTAGGTGACATTGATTGCTGAGGACAATGCACCACTCCTTCAGTGGTTTTTGGGAAGATAAAGCAAGCGGGCCAATTTATCCTTATGTGTAATTTCACTAACACTTTCGAAGACTTTCTGAGAAGGCACTTGAAATGCTTTGAATGTTTCTATGTCAATGTCACGAATCGGATCATCGTCTTCACGAACTAGCGTCACATTATACCATAGAGTAAGTATATTAGGTATAGTGGTTACTCCGCTTTTATTATATCCCCAATGTGTATTCACTTTCGATTTTATCAAATGAACTCAATGGGGATACAGTCGGAAATGCTTCCAAATGTGAGATAAGCACATTTATGCAGTTTTGAAGAAATTATAACGGAATTAGCTGATCATGATAGCATAAAGTAGAAGGAATTGATATTATTTTACAGATCGTTCGTGTATAGACATCCTTAGATAGGCAATGTTTGTCAAATTGGCAACTCGATGACTTGCTAATGCTTTCATGTTGAACCTCAAGAGAATCTTCTTAAGCGTGATCATTTCATAAACAACCTGGTACTGGTAGAGGAAAATAACAGAATCAAAGACAGTGATTTCAATTGAATTTGAAAGATGTAAATGGTTCCACATCACCATTCAGATTCAAGAAGTGAAACATTAATTTAGTGAATCATAAATTCATGACGATGAAAATTGAATTGAAAATATGAAATTTCAGCTACAACAGCACAACAAGATCTCGACTTTTTCATGAAGACTTCCATTATAATGCCGCTCATTAAATTTCCTTCATCATCAGCATAATTTCCGCTTAGCTACGATGCTTATTAGCGAATGTTCATTCATTTTGATATCCAACTTGCTTCATACTACTTATAACGGGGCATCGTGTTGGTAGTATTTAAATTGGCAGAAAGTTAGCATTTTCAAAACAGCTCAAATAATTTTTTGGACCGAAAGAACATATTCTCAGCAAAATACTGAATCTTTGCATATAAAGATGTTCACTGTATACAGATACTTTTTTGAGTCAACACTCTACCTACACATACTTACTCTATCCATTATAGTAACAGTCGCATTTTGCTTGAGACAAGCTCCACAAATTGCCAGCAGAACTGTTTTATCGACATCGATTGCAAATAATTTACGTGATCTGATGCTTTGTGAATATGACTTTCATTTTGAAATAAAATTATCTCTCAGTCATAGCTTTCGGTTGCGCAAAAGAAAAAGGTGGGTTTGAACGTGTGGCAACTACAAAAGAAGCAAAATGACCAGTTGATAGTCCATTTTTAAAGCTGCGATTTTTATTCCGCGCATGGACTTTGGCCGCACCTTCCAGGTGGGCGGAATATTTGGTCCTGATTGCCTGCGAGTGCTATGCGGATAGTATTATATTTCTTTTATGTGTCCTCAAATGCGTGCAGAGTGCTTCATTACTCAATATCATCTCCTGATTTACATGTCCTTCAACTTGACTAGTGGCGAGCAGGAGTGGTCATGATAGTCATGCATAGTGTTATGGTATGGTTGCAGATATCATTTGTCTTATGCGTGACATAACTTTTAAAGATATTCTTTTGTTGTCTGGAAATTCAACTGATTATACTTTTGGTCCAGGAATACATTATAGTAATGCTGAATGCAAACTGTTCATTATAGGGCAATTGTTCATAAACTTACATAATATCAAACTGAAAAGAGACGCTGATTTTAATCTTGAGCGGATTGCAGTTTGTTTGCCAAGCGGAGCGTCATGTATGCAGAGTGCCGTTTGTCTCGTGTGTGACATAAATCCTAAAAACACAGTTTTGTTCTTTGGCAACTTCACTGATCATATATAAGTACAGGAATAGCTTTCAGCGATTCTAAATGTAGACTGGAAAATGTTCATTATGAGGCAATAGTTTCTAAAAATATATGATATCATTTTCAATAGACGTTGATTTGAATCCCAAATGTTGACTGAGGTGAAAGTATGTAGACGAATTATTAACAAAATTTCGATTTCGCAAGCGCAGCTTACCATATGATACCCATGGCTAAAAGAAAGCAAATACATGCACAAAAGTGAAAATGAAAGGATTCAAAGAATTGTTTTCATTGAAACAACAAATGATGATCTACACATTCTTCAAGAAAAACTAAAGATACACCTACAAAATCACACAAACATACATGACCTCCATAATGATGGCTCATGATTGTATCATACCAACCTTGTGTTACATCAAACAACAGTTACCAACGCTTTCTCGAGTTCATTATCACTTGCCAGACAACTTTACACGTGATCTTTTATGAGTTAGATAGCGTCGACTGATTCCTAACAAAGCTGTATCAAAACTCAAAGATGACTTGCCCTCGTCACTTCTTATACCTTCTGTATCCGCTGATGAGATATGAAATTACTTGAATCTGCAAACTACTTCCCGCACTATTTACAAATGAACGGTATGTCTCCTGTGTGAATTCGCCGATGCCTTATCAAACTACCTGAACTGGTAAATGACTTTCCGCATAACTCACAAATGAACGGCCTGTCTCCTGTGTGCATTCGCCGATGCATCATTAGATAATTTGAACGATTAAATGACTTCCCGCATAACTCACAAATGAACGGTCTGTCTCCTGTGTGTATCCGCCGATGCTCTATCAAACTACTTGAACTGGCAAATGACTTTCCACATAGCTCACAGATGAACGGCCTGTCTCCTGTGTGTATTCGTCGATGCCTTATCAAATTACTTGAATCTGTAAATGACTTCCCGCACGATTCACAAATGAAGGGACTGTCACCTGTGTGTATTCGCCGATGCTTCGCCAAATAGCTTGAATCTGCGAATGACTTTCCGCATAACACACAAAAGAACGGCCTGTCGCCTGCATGTATTCGACGATGCCTAATCAAATTACTTGAAATGGCAAATGACTTTCCGCACAATTCACAAACGAAGGGCTTATCTCCGGTGTGTAATCGCCGATGCCTTGTCAAACTATCTGAACGCGAAAATGAATTCCCGCACAACTCACAATTGAACGGCCTGTCACCCATGTGTGACCGTCGCTGCCTTGCCAAGCTATTTAAAGTGCTAAAGGACGTCTCACTCGACTCACATTTCACATTTATGGCTTCACTTTTCACCACTGATATATTGCTCATCACCGTGTGGACCTGAAAGGACGAAGACATAATACTTTTAATATATATTTCAAAATAATGTCAATCATAAGTCATTGATAACTGAAAATTTGATTCTGTCAAAATCCTTGGACTTTTAATTTATCTGATAAGAAGGAATATTTTTTCGTTTCATCACTAATGGTCTGTGAATACAATTAATTACTTCGTTCTACTCCTGAATCATAAAACCGATCCATTATCCCTCATTGATACATTCGGTAATTAATAACTGATTACATCTAGCATGAGACTGGGCTTGATGCCATTTTCACACTTTGGATTCAGCAAAAAAATTGAAAAAAGCCAACGATCACAATGAAGTTACAGGTTTCACGAATTGCTCGGAGAATACGACGAACAGCCTCTGATGGAAAGGGTTGAAAATGTGGACCTCCTTCTCGACCCCATGAGGCACCCTCTGCCGTTCGACTGGTCATCGACCTGAATTCCCTGTCAACGTCGAGCGCTGGGAGGTCCTCCATTAGCCTGACTAGCCGCACAGTCATAGGAAAGTTATGTAAAAGTAATTTGAAATCTGTTCATCATGCCAGCATTTCAGCTTATTTTACTTATGCTAAAAAATGTACATGTAATAAGTTTGACGTCCATCATTCAAGTTTTTACATGTTTTAGATTAAAACTTCTGTCCAACAATATTTTAAGTGCACAGTATGAATAATCCAAACACGAAAACATTATTCAATTCTGTTGATCAATCAATGAGGTCCTCCATTAACGTGACTGGCCACAGAGTCCTAGGCACAGGCTACTTTCGATGTGGCACGGAGATTGGTACGGCTTACTTCACACACGTCCAGATGTTATCGACGTTAATCACTAATAATCTATTAATAAGCAAGCTTACTTCAGAATATCAGAACGTTTATTCTCAAATTGAAAACACGTTTCTGGGGTGATAAAATGATAACAATGAAATTAACAATTCAATGAGGGCACTGATGATATACATAAATAATGAGAATACATGCATGTAGATCCACTTGCGTTATTACGATGCGCGAATAGTATGGAATATTTACAAATGATGTCGATGTGTCATGAAAAGATGAAAACTATGAATGAAATGCTGGAAGGAGAGGACAATCAATGGTTCATGTATTTCAGTGAATGAAGTTAAATCACGTAACAGCACATAGTAATTATAACCACACTAGCGAAGACATATATAAACGGCATGATTTTATTATATGTTTTATTAATGAGTGGAATCCCAGATTACTTTACATCAAGCTATACAATCCTAATTATTAAGAGGCCCGGAACAGAATGTTATTAATAACTAAGCAATGCATGTATCTCATTGAGCAATGCGCAATATATCATGTTAATCAGTAGTAAATGATAATGCAATTCATCTTACCTGCAAAGGATCGCAATTTATGAAAAACCAAATACGTTAAATTGGCAATGTTCCGGACCTCGGTGACTTCGTATATGTTTCGAAAGCTAGACTGGAAATTCTAGTGCGATGTCACGCTCTTTGTTACTGTTGAACCGTATTCACTCTGTCAATCGATGTTACAGCCAAATTTGCATGGTTGCAAACCAACATGGCTTTAGTTCTGACGTCATTTGCCGCTTTGATATATTTATTAACTTAACAATGCTTCCAAAATTCAGTCTTTGTCAGTCTTGCTTCGAAACATCAATAAGATATGGTATGCAACGCAATCTGATATCATTATACACTGAACATTCACAAATAAAATGAAATACAGTTTCTATTGTTCTATCATTGCACAAACTGCATATTCTTTCTTCATATTCTAATCTATTTCTATAACTTCCTGTTCTTACCGCTAAATTATGATTTCCACACATCATTTTTAACAATGGTGCTATATCTAATGAGAGATTATATCTATATCTATATATAATGTTTTATTGAGCAATCAAATTGTGCTGATTCCAAATAATCGGTTCCAGTGCGACTTCTTTTGGCGTCATTTATCCATTCAGTTCTAAAATGTTCAGTCAATCTAGTTTTAATAATATTTTTACATTGTCCAATAGTTAAATTTAAGTTGATTATGTTTTCTTCAAGATGTGATTGACTTAATCGCTTGATAAGTCTTCTTATTCTCCAAGACCATGTATATAAGTAGTTATTGCTATTCGAACTGAGTTAAATATGATCAAAGCAAATTTTCATCTCACCTATCAAACGGTAGTTTGCAGTTGTAGCTGACAAAATGATAGAAACGTTTATAGAATTGAAACTGTATTTTATCTAATTCAGACAATTTGTTATGAAAGCAAAATTCTCCACCGTACATCATTTTTGATAAAGCTAGCATTTCGAAGGTATTCCTTACAATTGTTCCATTAACTTCTCCAAGTTCTTTCAATTTTTTGTTGGTTAGGTAGGCTGATTGATTTCCTTTTTTAGTTAGTGAAAGTAAATGTTTTTTAGTATTATTTGATATACAAAATCCTAAGTATTTATATTCTTTGACTATTTCGATTTGCTTTGTAGAATTATTTAAGTTGATATCTAAGATGCATTTTCAGATGCAACATTATGAATCATAATTTTCGTTTTGTCGTGATTAATTTTAAGACCATTGACGTTGCAAAAATTGTCGGCTATTTCTATTTACTTGAGCAAGCCAGCTTTATCATTACTCATTAGGAGAATGTCATCTGCATATATCAGACATGGTATGTGAATACTGCCAATTGTAAATTACATCAGCAACATTATATTCTTCGCAATTACAATATCTAGGCCAATATCTTCCAGCGCTCCCCGTAAAATGGGAACTTTTCATAAAACGCAAGAATATAAGTTCTTGAAAGAAAAAAGGAAAATGTGAGCAGGAAAAGTTAGCTTCCATGGCATTTATCATGCAAACAAGAATGCCATCAAGATGCAGTACGTCTTATTTCTAGATGGATGTCAATCATTGTATTGAATGAAATCCAGCACAATCACATGACCTCGATTCAAACCAACATTAAAATGGTAACAATACATATTACTGTATTCGTATATCAAAAATACCTCTACATCTCTCTGATACGAAACTTATATTCAATCATCAGAGGCTGTGACCCACGATATGAAAAATAAAAGGCAATAATAAATTTAACGATACCATCCCAGAAATGCTAAAAGATAAGAAAAAGAACGACAGAGAAACATCCTGGGAACACTGTCAATAACGAAGCCCATTCCTACAGAGGATGAATCCTCCTAGCATCAATTGTCAACCTATTTTTCTAGAAATCATCCGGCGCATTACCCCGTCTTTGAAAATTCAACTTCTGCTGCTTTCAAGTTGCTTTTCGCCTTCTCAATCATGGCATACACGTTTTGAGTTGCAGCATTCTACTTGACTGTATTCTGTAACTTCTCCACAACTTCCGAGAGCAGCTTATTTACAGACATAAGTATTTGGGTGCTAGCTTCTTCTTTCTCCAATCTTGCATCCTTCTCTTTCAACTTCCACGTTTTCTTCGGTATTTATTTGGATCCAAGGCCATCCAAAATGGCATTTAATCGCATCCCTTGTCTTTCTTTTCCCAATACTCCTTGCTCCTCTTCCAAACACAATTCGCATTTCCGATTAGCTTGTTTTCCGAGAAGAATAAAAATCCTTTGCGACAGATCTGCTTCGGACTTGTTTCAATGAGAACAACATCCAGACACCGCTTATCCGATGATTGATCAATTTGTGGAGAAACTCAATACTCGATCAAGGAGAACATGGATAATTGTTTGCCGAGACAGAAAGGGTAACAGGACATCATCAAAGGAGTTTACAACAAAGAGGAAAAATTTCGTTTTCACCAGCATTGCCGATTGTTTCCATCCTGTCCATATCTTGATTGTAGTCAATGTTCAATTTGACAGCATTTTAACCGATCACACGTGCTTCTTTTGAAATTCCATTATGAACTCTGTGGAGGGCACTAATATCAGAATCGAGCTGACCGCAATCGCATGTATCTGCAATTTGATTATTCACTGTTCCCCACACTGCTTAGCTTGAATTTGGACAGTCACTACCATGCATTTGAAGACCCGACAACTGTAGTTTTGACTCCACGATTGCACGGAATGTCTTCTCTGTAAAATCATCACTAGTTGAGCGCCCATGAGAAAAGTTCTCAAATGATCACTCAATGAAAAATGATCAAATTTATGAGTAGAGATAAGCTGTGGTATAGGCGCTGGGAGGCCGGAATATCGTAGCAATCTATTCACTAGCTTTCGGTAAGTCCACCGTGTTGCACGTCCTTCGTGATCTGCGATTAATCTACAAACATCAACACAACCCGTAACTTTCTTAGATCAACTTGTTGATGTGACTGTCGACTGCTGGACTAATTCCCGGCAACTTGTTTCCGCGAGTTCATGGTTGCACACCATTTACGTACAAAAAGACTTAACGGCCTCATGGCTCAACTACCAGTGCATTCGTGGCCATTCAGAACCATGTATCATCGTCTTTGGATTGTGAAAGTGTTTTTACTGTTCCAGTATTATGTTTGGACATATCAAAAGCACTTGATCATTTACAGCATAGCCGATTGGTAAATGTTCTGAATTCCGTGGGACTCAATTATGGATTTCTGAAGTGGTTACTGTCTCCTACTTCACCAGCGTACTGAACAAAACTCAATGGGAGTTGCGGCCCATCGGTCGTCGTCCGTCAGACTTTCCCCAGAGATGACTGTTGGGCTCCATTATTTACAGATTTCATATTTATTGGCAAAACTATGGAACGCACAACTCAAACTTTATTGTGCATGTCAGATATTGAACAAGTAAAAAGAGATTGTTATACCTCGTTCTATTCTATATTCTTCTCATATTTCTGTTGATTTCAAAGGAGTTGAAATTCTCCGCATTCTTGATTCTTAGCAATCCTGGTATTCCAGCGACCAGCGAATGCATCGCCACATCACAGAAAGATTGTTTGAAGACAAGTAATGTTGAAATTTAGACTTCCTTTTTTGTAACTTGTACAAACCATAAGAATACTGTCAATTTCTGAAAAATCAATTGGTGCTGCATGGAAAATGAGTTTCAACACATACTTCTCCGACACTCAGCATTCCATCGACCGGAAATGCCGATTGTTATACAACAGCTACAAGAATAATGCGATAAATTGCTTCCAAAATTCCACTGTTAGAACTATCGCTAACTTCCACGAGTCAAACGACAATTAAAACAACTTATTGTTTCAAGAGATGCTCTTATCCATCAAAATATGAAATAGACCGAGAATGGAACACAAAACGATGTAAAAGGTCCGTGAGTACGTCATAATGGCAAGGGTAGAATGCAAAATATAGCCGGTACTCCAAGAATGAATAGCGTCACTAAATTCAACTGCTGACATGAAAAAAGACCGACGGATATCCAGTAATTTCAGTAGGAAGCAAGGCATAGAAAGGCAAGATGAAAGATGATGTAAAAATGACTCACTTAAGACATTTACAAAATAAATGACGAATGTCAGAAATGCGATAATGATCGGACCGTCACAAACGTATATAGCAAAACAAACACAAGATGTAGAAAAGAGGAGCATCGCTGAAAATACCTGTACAAAGCTATGTCAACAAATTGAAATCAAAACTATCACAAATGCACTTAAAAAAGAAAGGCAAACGACAGCAATCTTGATGGCAAGAGATTCCTTCATATCTATGCAATTTATCACTAATATTCGGAAAACAATAGAAGGTAAAGAAAATCTAATAACAGTGTATGCCTACGTATAGTCCAACTGATAGGACCAAACAATAAAATCCGTAGAATACAAGTGGAAACAGGTTTGTCTGCACAAGTGAATATAACACATCAGTAATATCCGGAAAACAATCAGCTATAACAGAAGTAAGAACTGTATAAGCCTACGTATAGTCCAACTGATAGGACGAAACAATGAAATCCGTAGAAAACAAGTGGAACAGGTTTGTCTGCACAAGTGAATATAACACATCAGTAATATCCGGAAAACAATCAACTATAACAGAAGTAAGAACTGTATAAGCTTATGTACACGCCAACTGATAGGACCAAATGATAAAATCCTTAAAACACGTAAGGACATTGTCGGGATAAAATCAATCACAACAAATTTCATGAATGCTAATGACAATCGAAATAAAGTAGAGGTCAATAGATCACCGTGTTCCTTCACTTGTTCACACACTCAAAAACTGTGAAAGACATCGATTAACAAGACAGCAAAAGAGTCATAATTTGGGTTGTTGCACAGATGCTGTCTGTAATCAGCCATCCATCTTCAGATACACTGCATGCTCATTAAGTTGATAATTAGATTAACTTTAAATGAAAGAATGTTATCACCAGATGTCATACCCAACGGTGGAGAAAGCAACCTACTGATTTAAAAGTTATATCGTACAACCCAAACTATAGCTTCTTCAAATGAACTATAAGTGACAATGCTAAAAAACAATGAGATTTGCATGTTTCCTAGGGCCTTGTATGTAAGTTCAACCCAAATAGTAGAAATAGCAATTTGACTTCCTGAACCTCGACTGATGATGATAATCAACGGATGCATTAAAAATTAATTGAATCACATTCAGGTAGGCTACTTAGGCTATCGGTTCAGTAGCCATAAAATGTTGGTGTTAATTTCATTTATGTCGATTTGTTCGTCAAAGATTTCGACAGATAAACGTCTTCTTGTGTGCTAATACTAATTAAATGATGCTGTATATTCTGAGTATAAACCCACCTACTCCCAGCAAACTTGCACATAGCTTCATTTTCATAAGTGACACTTTTACATATTATGTGCCATTTAAACATACACTGTAAACCAGCACCTCGGAAACCACACAGTAAAGAAGGACACTATTCGTAAAGCGATTTCTAAGTCTTTGAAAGAAAGTGGGTGATCAGCTCAGCCTTACAACTGACCCTGTTGTCTTCTGGTAGTTCTGCTCCTCGTCTTTATGGTATACAGAAGACACAAGATTGACTGTCCTGTACGTCCAGTGCTTTCTATGAGTGGCTCTCCTTCTCATGAACTATCTCGATGGCTTTCCTCTGTCCTTCAGCCTGTGTCTGACTTTTATAGCGGTTATTGTTTGCAGGATAGTTTTGAGTTTGCTGATATGATAAAGACGTGCAATATTAAAGATGTTCGAATGTGTTCTTTTGACGTCAAGTCATTGTTTACCAATGTTCCTGTATTTGAGACGGTAGATATCATCATTAAGACTACATATGATCAAAGTTTGCCTTGTGTGATCCCGTTGGACACTCTCCGTGAACTTCTGATGTTATGTACGTCGAATGTTCAATTTTTATTTAACGGGACATTTTATCTTCAAACTGAAGGTGTCGCGATGGGCAGTTCTTCGAGATGAGACTTCATTCTGTTATTGTTGATCACTTCGTTAAGTAAGTTCGTTCTTTTTGATGAGCGGTAGGTGGACATCCATGATGTTTTGGATATATTTAATGATGCTCACGAGAATTTGACCTTCACATTAGAGATGGAAGAAAACAACTCCATGGCGTTTTTAGATGTTCATGTCAACCGTCTTAGTGATGGTTCAGTCTCCACTTCTGTTTTTACACTTCTCCACTTCAGTCTCCACTCATTTTTACAGTCGTGTACAAAATCAATCTTGTTCGATCTCTTATCAGCAGGGTTTTTCGCATCTGTACTGCTGATAATTTAGATCAAGAGATCAAAAAGGTGCATGCTCTTTTGCAGAGTGATGGCTACCTTCCATTTTTTGTGAAAAGGTACGGTCAATTGCTTCGACCTCCTGATCCTGTTGTGTCTAGGCCAGCCAAGAAATGCTTCTATTTGACCTTGCCCTTCATTGGTGACAAGACAGCCGCACATTTTCGCCGTTCTTTTAGGTGCATTACCGTTATGCATTATGTGACATGTTCAGTTAAAATGATTGATCAATGCAATATCATGTTCATGTTCAGTTAAAATGATTGATCAATGCATGTAAAGTCATTCCGGTGCGTTCGCCAGACGAGAACCGGACGGAAGGCCTCGCGAATATATGCCATCAAACAACATCTTTGTGGCGTTTTTCATCTATAAATTATTCGCAACTAATAAAATAATCCTGAAGTAAAACGTTTTAAGAGGGTAGCGCACCTGGGCTATTGTTTTCTTTCATATGTCAAGATTCTATTTCAACGGAACCTCATGAAATTTTATAGAAGAAAACCTCTAGCCAGTGATGTGTGCTCAGAACACTTTCGAGGCTTCGCAATATCAGCAGCCGAACCAAAACGATAATTTATAACACGAATGTTCTTGCGGTTTTGCTTAATGACTCCGAAACCTGGCCTCTGTCCACAACGCAAGGCAGAAGGATTGTGATTCGACAACCGATGACAACGCGGAACGCCGAGTACTCAACATCAAGTGGCAAGAGCGCATCACCAAGTTCGCAGACGTACACTCCAACCACCGCTACCACGCCTTCTAGCTCAACAGCGCATGCGTTGCCTGGGCACATGCACCGTATCTCTGGTGAACTGCCAACGAAACGTGTACTCCACTTCAATCCGGCTGCCTCTGAATGGAGAAGACTTTGAGGACTCCCACACACGATGGATGGACGTGGTTATCGAAGATCTCAAACAACTCGGAATCTCATGGATGACGCATCGGAGCAGGCCCTGGACCGACCTTCTTCGAGACGAATGGTGTCAAGCGCGGCCTCAATGCCTCACAGGCACGAGTCATAGGCAGACAGTCTCCTAAAATTCTAGTGTGTGGCGCTTTAGGATACAGGCTTCTTCGATTCTAGGAGGTGATACATTACAGTGTATACAGCCACACATAGATTAACACATTCCTATAAGTGGCGGCCAGATTTCAAGCTTCAAATTCCAGGGCTATTTCATCCAATTTCCACGATATTATATATTTTGAACAGATATGTTTTTCCTATTGTACCACTCAAAAATTATCCGGACGTTTCTCTAGTCTTTTCTGATAACAAAATCTGAGACATTTCTGCCTGAATTTTGAAACCAAATTTTGACGTTATCGACATCTGACGCTATTGCGCTCAGGTTTCAAAAATGTTGAATTCTGTAAGCGGTGGTTTTTAAGATTATCAAAGTATACTTTTCCTTAATGGTCTGGAGCAAGTGAACTACGTATGGGATCTAAATTATTTCACATCGATAGAAAAAATTGCTTCCTGAACTTTCCAACGATCAAAAATAATTCATTTTATCATGTGATTCATAGATTTCTATGAAGTTGTATTTAACCGATTTTTCAGACTTAAATTTTAGAGTCAAGACGAAACGCGTCGGGATTTTATTGTCTTTTACAAAATAAACACTACGTGTCGAAACAAAGGGAGAGACCGTTTTTCTTTTTGAAACATGACTTTGAAGAACCTCCCGTACCGACAGATGCTGACCTATTAAATTTTAGAACATTTTAAGTTGAACCAACAAATTGCATTTTGGAACGCAACATTTGGCACTGCGTAGTCACAATGGACGAAGACCGTAACCGCCAGAAGAATTCCTAATTAGCATATCATCTTTTTTATCAGCTTGCTTAGAAACGATGGGCGCATGGTAACCGTCAGTCACGAAATTTGTTTCTGAAATTTCGAGCAAAGTCAGTTAGTATAATTCAGGCAGTTTTCGTTAAAATCAGGTAGAAAAATACTGGCGAATCAAAGTCTCCATCTTTCTTGATTCAGCGAATGCGGTGCAACGCGGCAATGCTACCTCTGTATTGGATTAAACCATGGCGGAAGATTCTTTATCTGATTATTTCTCCGTATTGTGCAATTAATTCCGTAATTCGTCACGTTCCCTGTAATTGATCTTTATTGTAATAAAATTCATAACATGCCGAAAA
The DNA here is from genome assembly GCA_907163375.1 of Prostheceraeus crozeri. Lineage (NCBI taxonomy): Eukaryota > Metazoa > Platyhelminthes > Polycladida > Euryleptidae > Prostheceraeus > Prostheceraeus crozeri. The sequence goes on along the minus strand of CAJQUW010015575.1, from coordinate 62,808 downwards.
AATTAAAATGCTAGGCTTAATACACTAAATGGAGAATACATAGCTTTTGCAAGCATCAAGTCTCAGAAGGCAATTTGCTACTTCAGCTTTGCATGTTTGAAAGTTGAAGTCTGAAAAACTGACTTAAATCAAAAATTACATGAATCAGTTGATGAAAATAAAATGTTTTGTGACCATTAGAAAGCACTAAAAAAGAGTTATTCTATCGTTGTAAAATCATTCAGATTTCATAAATATCTCACAGGCTACAACTGAGACTTGATTATTTGTGCTTGTTTGAAAAAAATAGGTAACCGGCTAATTGTCTGATTAAATGTGTAGAGCAAATTCAGTTAATTCGTAAAACTTTTGTGGTTCTGATTACATTCAAAAATAATAAATAGGCTCAGTAATATAAATATCATCAAATTTCAGTAGGCTGACTGCCAATTCCGCTCTCTTGAAATGTTATATTTAACCGCCAAATAGTAATGCGTTGTGCGTTGAGAAATACATACATGTATACCGTGGTTAACAGGTTAAACACATGCATCCAGGTCTTAAATAGCTAAGCCTTCTTTCGAGACATTTGATATCAGGGTTGGCCGGTAAAAACCACCCTGATTTTTACCACCTGGTAAAAACCACCAGCTTGTGTCACCATTTTTCGGCTAAAACTGGCTAAAACTATTTTCCCAGCATTATTACTTAAGTTGTTTTGGGTACATACAATATAAGGGATCATCGTCACTCCTTACTTTATTGATGAACGTTAGTCGCAATAAGTTCACTTTACTTCTTCATCATTCGATAAACATTTAGGCCTGTATTTTCACAATTCTAACCTATCAATATCGCATTTCAATCAATAAATATGCTCCAAGTATAGGTGTAAGAATATGAATTATTATAAAAAATGTTGTTATAAAGCTGTTGTGCATTCTTCTAAGTGTGCACGCATTTTGTTGCTTTGCGAATTTCATTCATTATAAGATGCAACAGACGTCCATGCTGGAAGGAAATCACTTGGCTCTATATAAAAGATCGAAAACAGGCATTCCACGAAGGTAGAAGGGTAGGAAAATATGGAAATCTGGCCTCGGATTTCTACGATCAACCTCCCTGCTGATCTCATAGAATAGGTTCTAAATTAATTTCTAAATTAATCCAGATAATTTCTAAATCTGTGGCAAATGTCCCATAACCATTGTAATTACACGAATATTACTATGAAATTTATCCTGCACTCCCAGAAGGACTAGATTAAAAAATTTGCCCTTCAACATTTTCATGTCATGGTAGTTTACCCTCATATGTTTAGAGGATAGGGTTATGTTAAATGAATTTAAAACCGAAAGTAAAGTTTTTATTTGAGCTCAAAATATGGAAATTTCAGGAACTTTAAACAAACTTGTATATCACAATAATGTCAAAATTGTTTGTCGCTCTCAGATTCTATTAACACGATCAATTTTACAGCTTACTGGACATGTTCTTTTGTTGAGATTATAACTGAAGCTGTTCAGACATACATTATACCTCACTTTATCAAGATTGCTGCTGCGAACAATGCTATTTAATTATTATTTGTTCCTACAAATCATGATTTTCTGCTACAGTCACAAGCATTAGTACATTTAATATATAGTTCTAAAAGTAGAAATGCATTCTAAGTGACTGTTGCAGATTGCTTGATTTGGGAGGTGAGATTTTCCGGTGCAGACTTTTTGATAGAGTGCTTTCTCTGCGTTCATGAGACCTGAGTTCGAATCTAGATCTGATGAAACCTAAGCTACTATTAAAATACACTCTACATTCCTGCTGAACACTCAACACAGAAGAATGACAGTGGGATTTTTGAAGCTCGTCCACATGAAGAAAGTGGTTTGCTTAATTTAGTTCTATGTATAAGACAGTTATATTCATATATTTATTTTCATTCTTAGAGTCTATACAAAAGTCCCATTAGCTTGTCACGATTTACTGTGAAATTTTGGAAATCATCACTTAGCTTAGCCGTTGATTTTTATTCAAAATACCAACAAAACTCTTATGCACTTTTTTCCTCAACTTGGTGTGGATGTTGGCGCATAAGCAACCCACAGTGTTAAGTTGGTCTATTCTTACTCAAAACGTTGTGCACATGTGAAATATCTTACAACATATGAAATTGAAAACGTGAAGATAAATGATCATTTAGAAATGACTTTTTCAGTATGCAAAACTCGCAATTTTACTTGCATCACTAAAGGCTGTATGCCAATTTGACATATCACGAGTCTGTTGAGAAATTTCATGTAAGCAAGTTAAGAAACACTAAAAACAAAAACAATTTTTTACCCGAGTATGTACTTTCATACATGAATAAATTTATTTATAGTGAACCTAACGACTTCGATGTGAATAGCCACAAATTGCTTTTATAAGATGCAGCATTACTTATTTGCAAAGCTATACACTTAGCGATTTTACTACAAGCGACGCGTCAACGACTTAGCCATCGCCTCACAGTCATATGGAAACGAAGCAAATTTATGAAGTCATGAAGATTTCATCTAGACGTTGTGCAAACATAATAATAATAATAATAATAATAATGCGTTTTATTCAGTTAATGAGAATCACAAAATTTCAGAATGAAGTTACATGCAATCAGATTATACAGAAAGGAATTACAGAAGTCAGAATTAAATGCATGAAGTAATAAATACATATGCACATTTTCAACATGAAATGTTATCAGTATGTTTATGAAGAGTTGAAGATGGATACACCAGATGGAATGAAGGATTGAGCTCTCCTGTGTGTTCGGCAAAAAGGCATTTCGAGATGTCCCGAGTAAGGAAGACGTCTCGGTATCAAGTGGTGTAGACAACTTTGAGGTTCAAGAAGTTCGTTGAAGACTTTCAATGCTCGGGTTTTGCGTCGATCTTGGAGACTGCCGATGCAGTTGTTTCGGCATTCGTTACCGCAAATAATTCGGTGACATTGTCTTTCAAGTTTTTGAAACTTATTGGAATTTTTATTGTTCAGGCCGATCATGACAGGTGAGTTATACTCCAAGGTGGATCTAATGAATGCGTTGTATACCAGAATCAGGTTTGGCTTCGAAAACCCAGCCTCTTTTAAACGTCTGAGTGCATAAATTCTCTTGCTGGCGTTCTTACATACGTAATTGCTGTGAGAATCCCAATTGAATGCTTCATTAAAAACCATACCTAGAAACTTGAATTCGCTTACAATTTCAATGTCAGCAGATGAGATTTGCAAGTTGTTCGGTGAATTTCCTTTTCGAATAAACATGTACTTTGTTTTGTCCGTATTGAGCGATAAACCATGCGTATCGGACCAGTGGGAAATGTTCATAATCTCTGATAATACAATTTGATCCGGGTTGGAGAGTTGAACACTGGGATGCTGACCAGGACGTCATCTGCATATTTGAGCATTAGAGTATGAGATTCAGCCGGTTCCAGGGAGCCCATATGTGCGGAGAACAAAAGTGGTGCAAGGACTGAGCCTTGTGGCACACCAGAAGTCATTTTATGGAACGTGCTGTGAGCAATGTTGTCAAGACTGATCCGGAAGAAACTGTCTTTAAGAAATGATGACACCCAGTTGATGAATCCAGCCGGAAGGTTCCCGCCACGCAATGTGGTTAGTAATGCTTGATGGGAAAGAGAGTCGAATGCGCGTCGTAGGTCGAATGATAGGACTATGACGCCATAAGATTCGGGATTGTCAAGTGTACGGGTTACGAAGTCGTGGAATGCTATCGAGGCATGTAGAGTGCTTGTCTTCTGCTTAAATGCGAATTGGTTTTCACCGGCGAGCCTTTGTAGTCTATCAGCCATGTTTGAAACAACTATCCTCTCGAGGACTTTTGATACGATGAGAAGCAAGGAGATAGGTCTGAAGTTATCACAATCGAGTCTGCTTGATTTCGGAATCGGCAGAATGTTGGCGATTTTCCACATTGACGGGAATTCACGAGTTATGATTGAGCAGCAGAAAATATGTGTCAGAGGATTCATGATGACATGAGCACATTCTCGAATGATTCGAGCGGAGAGATTATCGATGCCTGGTGATTTTGATTTTAATGACGTAAGCAATTTGAGTACGGTATCAGCAGAGATATCAAGGTACCATTCTGAGTTTTCGCTCAAAGAGATTTCTTCGTCTACGATAATATTGCTTTCGGGGGAGAAGAAAGATTCGTACGAACTGGCAAAAGTCTCAACGGCGATAAGTGGAGTGTTGTACTTCCTTGCTATGGTTTCCAGAAGTGCAATTGTCCAGATGTTATTATTATTGGTTTTCTTGGTACTATTGTAAATCCATTGTCGTTTGGCTTTGATGATTTCTTTATTTATTTTCTCTTTGTAATGGAGATATCTTGGCATATCACCACTACGGAAGGCGGAGTATCTCATATTTATCATTTGTTTCAAGATTGGGGTCATCCATGCCTTGTCCTTGGACGACATGACTACGACTGTTTGAGGAATTGTAGAAAAGGCGATGTCTATAAATCTATGAAATATTGAGCATTTCTCGTCGAGGGTCAACTGTGGATTATAGAGTTGGTGCCATGGAGCAGAATGAAGAGTGTCGACGAAACGGTTCATATGAGTACGGCGGAAATCGAACACTTTCTTTGTATGATGAACCTGAACATTGTTGTTGGAAAGAGGATTTACCATGATGGTCAGATGGTCGGACAAACCAAATGCAGGATATTTAACTGGATAATTGTATTTAGTTGCAATGAGAGGGTCCACAAAGACCTTGTCAAGAACGGCTGACCCGCGTGTCGGAGAGTCCACAATCTGCAATAAACCGAATTGAGTTTCCAATTCTCCACAAGGGAAGTTGTTGAAATCGCCCATAATAATAATGTTCGACGATGGATATGATTCTAGGTACAATAGTACAACGTCGCATATAAAAGTCTGTATAATGCGAGTGTTATCTTTGGATAGATTGGGCGGAATATAAAAATTCATGATACAGATATTAGGACCATTGATATGCACACAGACGAACTCAATTCAAGACGGACACTCAGGAAAAATAGTGCATTTAGTTGCATTCAAAGTACTGAGAACATATATGCAAACTCCGTCGCCTCGCTTACCATTTTTTCTGTCACAGCGGAAAGGTGCATGATAATTCGTCAAAGTTATTTCTGCATCGCTCACATTTTCCGACAACCATGTCTCACTTATTGCGATAATAGAAGGTTTGACAGACCGCGTAAAAATATGCAGTTCATCAATCTTTGGTCTAAGAGATCGAATGTTTGTTAAAATAAATGAAGGATAAGAGTCATTAAAAGCATTTATGCAAAATTTGTCGAAACCCCGGTACTTTCAGCTCGAGGAATGACGTGACCTCTTCGAATAATGTAATCACCTCCGCCATCACGTTTACTTTTCAGGCTGCATTCGATCCTCTGATATGTATATGAAGTTTCGCAAATTTTTTGATCGTTTCAACTGAGGAACAAGTAACTTTTAGAATGCGGATACCGTTTTTGTTCCCGATTCTTTTAGTGGACACTGGTTCAAAGTTTGTGAGATGATTTGCTATCTCGATGACCTGACTAGCATCATTTTTTTCTCTATCTGACACATCGAGTTTCTTGAAGAAATATTAAATTTTCGGCGAATTTTCAACTTCGGACAGATATGGTCTGTCTCAATTGTTCTTTTAAAAATTCATGTTCATTTTTCAAATTTTCATACATATTTAGCATATGATCGTATTTGAACATTTGATCATTCAGCTTGTCAAGAATTGGCTTGAGCATTATTGTTATTCTCTCAGATACAATATCAGCTATGTTGCCAGAGGCGCTGATTGGATCATGTACTGAAACATTCGAAGATAGACTGCTTTTGTGTTTTAGAAGAATTAAAGCGTCAATCAATTTCTGTTTTGTGATGCTATTCCTTCTAGCTTCAATATCAGCTTTAGACAAAGATATAATGTCTTCGGCATTCAGTGAGGGTGGAGATGTGTTCACTTTGCAATTGGCGAGAATTGTGTCTGGATTAGAGATTTCGAAGACACGAACGGAATATTACAGAGTATGAAATATGCAGTGAGGCAACGTCACCTGTGACGAACGGACACGTGATTGTAAACAGCCACTGACACGACGAATACGCACGATGAAGCGAGAATGACCTTGGTGGAAAGTGCGAGGATCACGGATGGAAACGGAGAGCGAAAATATCCCCAAAACACAATACTCGATGGCAAGATGCGAAAAATGATGGCGAGTACGACGAGAGGAACACTCTGATACAAAAATTAGACGAAAGCGATGAGGTAAAGCAGGTGATTGCGCAGAAACATTCACTGATAGCCAGAGCAGCACAGCTTGCTCTGAGCAACATCTTAGTTATTTCAATCGAGGTTCGAAGAAATTTCATAAAAATGGTGGGCTTAATAAACGTCATGTTGATAGCAGTTGAAATAAAGAAATTATGCTCATTCAACCAGGAATGCGGATACCTATCATTTTGATAGGACTCCGACTCCGGGTGGCAAGTATGTAAAGCCTAGTTTCTTGAAAAATAAAACGGATTACTGACGATAATCCACTTGATTGTGCTTTATGAACGTCACCTTTGGTGGAATTGATCTTAATTGATGAGTGTGGCAAATGACAGTTGCCCGAGCTATTCTCGTTATCTGAAGGAAACGTGGCTAGAACAGCGAAAGGCCACATTGAAGGGAATCGCAGTGTCACCGAAGAAAATGGCTTTTTGGATACACATGTAGATGTGAAGTTGTTCTCACGCCTGCTGAGAACCGCATGCAATTTAAAGGAAACGAGGCCGCAGCAGCGTAGTAGCGTATATTGGGCGTTGAGCAAACTACAACGGTTTCATCACAGATAGAATCATGTCCATATTCGAGGACTATTACTCCTACGCGTATGTCATACTGAAAATTTACTCATTGTCTAAGCCGAAAATGTGGTAGCCAAACCACATATGACAGACACTATCTTATTAGCAGGCTAATACGCTGACAGCTCGTGCAGTCACTGATGCAACAATATTGGAACCGTTTGGTACAGCGAATATTTATGTGAGTTCCAACAACGACCGAAATGGCAATGATATCTGCATAGGGTTGGTGGCATTGGTTGCTGAGGACAATTTACCAATCCTTCAGTGGTTTATGGGAAGATAAAGCAAGCGGGCCAATTTATCCTTACATGTGTAATTGCACTAACACTTTCGAGAACTTTCTAAAATGCCTCTTGCAATGCTTTGAATGTTTCTCTGTCAATGGCACGAATCGAATCATCGTCTTAACGATCTAGCGTCACATTATACTAACAGTCGCACTTGGCTAGAAACAAGCTGCACAAAATGCTGCAGAACTGTTTTATGGCTTTGTCGACATCGATTGCAAATAATTTACATGATCTGATGCAACGTTTATTACTTTGAATATGACTTTCATCTTGAAATACAAATTATCTCTCAGTCATAGGTCCAGGTTTACCGTATAACACCCATGGCTAAAAGAAAAGCAAATACATGCACAAAAGTGAAAACGAAAAGATTCAAATAATTGTTTTCATTGAAACAACAAATCATGATCTACACAATCATCGAGAAAACCTAAAGATATAGCTACAAAATCACACACAAAAGAAGATGCCCTCCAAAATAATGTCTCATGATTATATCCTACCAGCCACGTCCCATATCAAAATTCTTAAACAGACAAGAGTTACTGACGCTTTCTCGAGTTCATCATCACTTCGCAAACAACTCTTCACATGATCTTCAGTAAGTCCGCTAGCGTCGGCCGATTCCTTACAAAACTGTAGTAATACTCAAAGATGACTTCCCATCGCCACTACTGATCCCTTGCGCATCCGCTGATGAATAGTCAAATTACTTGAATCTGCAAACGACTTCCCACACGGCTCACAAATGAACGGCTTGTCTCCTGTGTGTGTCCGCCGATGCCTTATCAAACTACTTGAACAATTGAATGACTTTCCGCACAATTCACAAATGAACGGTCTGTCTCCTGTGTGTATTCACCGATGCCGTACAAAGGAACTTGAATCTGCAAAGGATCTTCAACACGATTCACAAATGAACTGTCTGTCACCAGTGTGTATTCGCCGATGGTTCATCAATTGACTTGAAGACGTGAATGACTTCCCACACGACTCACAAACGAACGGCCTGTCACATGTTTGTCTTCGCCGATGCTTCGCCAAATAGGTTGAATCTGCGAATGACTTTCCGCACATTTCACAGATGAACGGTCTGTCTCCGGTGTGTATTCGCCGATGCTTCGCCAAATCCCCTGAACGAGAAAATCAATTCCCACACAACTCACAATTGAACCGCTTGTCGCCTGCATGTATTCGACGATGCCTAATCAAATTACTTGAAATGGCAAATGACTTTCCGCACAATTCGCAAACGAAGGGCTTGTCTCCGGTGTGTAATCGCCGATGCCTTGTCAAACTATCTGAACGCGAAAATGAATTCCCGCACAACTCACAATTGAACGGCTTGTCACCCATGTGTGACCGTCGCTGCCTTGCCAAGTTATTTAAAGTGCTAAAGGACGTCTTACTCGACTCACATTTCACATTTATGGCTTCACTTTTCACCACTGATATATTGCTCATCACCGTGTGGACCTGAAAGGACGAAAACATTACACTTTTAAGCGCAAATTGTGTATTTTATCTTAATGAAACAAAATAGTGTCAATCATAAGTCATTGATACTGAAAATCAGATTCTGTCAAAATCTTTTGACTTTCAATTTATCTGATCAGAAGGAATTTTCTTTTCGTTTCATCACTGCTGATTTTTGAATACAATTAATTACTTCGTTCTACTCCTGAATCATAAAACCGATCCACTTTCCCTCATCGATACATTTGGTCGACATTTCTGTTTACATCTAGCATGGGAACACGAACCATGCCAACGAAAAAAATGCCGACGGACGGAAAAAAGCCAACGATCAAAATGAAGTTACAGGTTTCACGAATTGCTCGGAGAATACGACGAACAGCCTCTGATGGAAAGGGTTGAAAATGTGGACCTCCTTCTCGACCCCATGAGGCACCCTCTGCCGTTCGACTGGTCATCGACCTAAATTCCCTGTCAACGTCAAGCGCTGGGAGATCCTCCATTAACCTGACTAGCCACAGAGTCCTAGGAAAATTATGTATAAGTAATTTGAAATCTGTTCATCATGCCAGTATTTCAGCTTATTTTACTTCTGTTCAAAATTGTACATGCTATAAGTTTGACGTCCATCATTTAAGTTTTTACATGTGTGTAGCTTAAACCTTCTGTCCAACAATATTTTAAGTGCACAGTATAAATAATCCAAACAGGAAAACATTATTACATTTAGTGTACAGGTTACATAATTACATATATACATTATTAAGACAAGCATCCGAATGGCAATATCCCTTCATTATCTGATGAACATCGTCAAGTCAAACTTCTTCAATTCTTGATACTAGAGAAGCTATTCTGAATTTGACTTGTTGGCTATTTTGAATTCATTTCCAAAAGGCAGTGCTTGTGGGCCATCTGGACTACAAATTCAGCATATTCCTGATGCTAGAGAGACCATTTTGCCAACTTCGTTGTTGGTGATCAATCTCATTATATCTGGTGCCTTACCTACCGGAGCAGCATCTTATCTTGGTAGTGCATCATCAACAGCTCTTAAGAAACCAAGCTCAAATCCTGGGGATGTCCGGCCTATTGCTGTTGGCAATGTGATGCGTAGAATTGCTGGCAAGTGTTCTTGTTCCATCATCAAAGATAAAGCTCGTCGGCACTTACCAAATCATCAACTTGGAGTGGCGGTGCCACGTGGCTCCGATAAGATCATTCACAATGTACGGAATTGCATTGAGCAGATGTGGGATGACGAACAATTTTCTTTGCTGAAAATTGACTTCAGTAACTCTTTCAACTGCATATCTCGACAATCAGTAATTGATACCTGTGCAGAACATTTTCCTGAGATTCTCCCGTTCATCATGTCGTATTACAGATGTCATCCATAACTGTGCCATAACTTAGGGATGCTGTCATCAGCTTGTGGTGTGCAACAAGGTGATCCGCTCGGTCCCTTCCTTTCCTCCTAAGCTCTAAATCACACCGTACAGAAGAAGTAAGTGACCTTTTGCCTCATATGTGGTATCTTGATAACGGTGCTTTTTGTGGAAATAGAGATGAAATACATAACGTCTTGCGTTTATTGGACATGCATTTGTCTCTAATAGATCTACCTGTGAATTTGAAGAAATGTGAGCTGTTCTCAAAAGGTGATTTGAGCATATTTTCTCCTCTTATTCCGAAGAGTAACAAATCTAGTATCATCATTCTTGGTGTACCAATCGGTGATCAATGCTTTACATCAACTTTTATTGCTTCTCGTCGGGAAAAAGCAGAAGTTCTTCTTCAAAAATTGTCAAGACTGGAAGATCCCCAAGGTGCAGTAATGCTGCTTCGGTCATGCTCCGGATTCTGTAAACTCACAAACATTGCTCGAGGTACTCAACCTTCATTGCCATCAACTTGTTTGGGAATAATTTGACAATGATGTTTGTCGAGCTCTGGAAGAAATCGCAGAAATCCAGTTTTCTGACATGTCATGGTCACAGACACGCTCGAGCTTCAATTATGGAGATTTCGGTCAGAGGTCTTTTCCCGACCATTCAGCTGCTTCATTCATAGCATCTTACGTCTCCGCAACTGAAATGCCATCCCAACATTTGTGTGAAGCTATAAATGAATTTAACAGCATTGTGCAATCAGACAATCATCTGAATGTTTCGTATATTTTCTATCAGGAATCCAAGCAGAATGTGCCATCACAAGCAGTTGACAAATCAAAATTTAACGAGCTCTACCACTGCCTACCTCCAGTTAACCAAGCTCGCGTCCTTGCCACGTCAGCAAAAGATGCATCCTGTAGGCTAAGAGTGCCTCCTTCATATGGTCTTGGGCTCCACCTTGAAGCCAATGAAATGCAAGTATTATTGAAATGGTAGCTTGGACTTCCAGTTTTTTCGGAAGCAGCATTATGTCCTACTTGCACGAAAGGAAGAAGCCAAGTTTTGGACCCCTTGGGACATCATTCACTTACTTGCCATTTTGGTCCTAGTGTTGTTCGCCGTCACGAGTTGAGAAACTGCCTCTTTAAGTACTGCCAAATGGTTCACTTGGCACCTATGTTCAAACTGTGTCCTCACGTTATGGAATAGACAGAGGCATTCACGGTTCACTGAGTCTTCGTTTACAGCGTGTCAACACCCGCTCTTTGCTTCTGTATACGGGGCCAATGTAGGTGGCCAAGATCTTTGCGATTGCGGACTCCCATCTTAATTTCTTTCCGCTCTGTTTCACTGATTTTGCCGTTTATTGTTCCTTTCACGATATTAAGGTCATTTTGTAAATAAGTTATAGTCGACCAGACACCTTTGCATAATCAGTTTATGTGTAATTCGTGCGCATTTTTTCAATTGTTTCATACGATATTTATTGAATAAAGACGACTGAAATTTACTGATATATAAAACAAATAATAATTTCTAGAACTGTTTAATCGGACCATCGCGATTACATAAAGGAAATATAACAGCAAGCCACAATATATATGTTCGCTCTTGAATAATTACTGACGCAACACCAAGATAGATATTTACATTCAAAGCTTTAGAAATAGTTACAATCTAACTATAAAACAAATGCAGGTTGTCCCAGAAGAAAGGAACGATTTGATCTGTCTCTCAAGCAGATGCTACTACTCAGTATCTTCAAAATGTGATTGGAATAGTTGACATCTAGCTTTGTTCTATTCCAAGGATATTGGTCATCAAGTTCAACTTGACTGACCACAATCACTTTAACTGACCATCTTCAAATTGACATATCAATATTTCTTGAAATATAATCTACGCATCAAAAACTGTCGTTAGTTTATGGCAAAATTGCCATTCAACTTCCAAGTGGCACACAAATGTAATATTATCATGTACTTGATCATTCCATATGTTTGAAATAAACAATGTCACCTAAATTTATTAAAATGTCCACCTCGAAATTCTTGTAAGAGAGATCATGTCCGCTACAGACAAGTTAGTACGGCTGCCATCCCTTCTTCAGAGAGTTCCCAGCACTTCTACATTGTGTTGCTTCAAGTCTTTCAAAATTGTGGATTCATATTTGTGCCACACCCAGGATTTCAATCTCCCTAAAATCAGATATATAGCAGTTTCCAATCAAGTGACTCTGATGGCCAAACGATCCCACGTGGGCCTACCCTTAGATCACTGCATTTGCAGAGAAAGTCTGGCAGAGACAATTTCTTATGATGCAGACAAAATATGGCAGAGCATATCATGTCGTTGAAGTTCAGTTCTTATGTTATCGCAGACCATGGATCACAGCAATACCAGACTTTTCAACGGCTAATGCAGCATGTTTACAGGAATTCCTTTAAACCATGTTCACACGGAAAACCCAGTCAAAAATTTATCGCGTTTGCATAGCTTTCATATTTGGATTATATTGAATTTCTTAAATGACCTACTACTTTAACGCGTTTATTTAGCATTATGTTTTATTCACAGCCTGGTCACAGCGACATTGTTGAAGTTGCAGTGAAATGTTCCCTAAATTCAGTCACATTTAACGACTGTCAATCATATTAGCCAAAGGGAGAAGAATCTCAAGAGGATCGCAATTTTCCGTTTTTCTTGCGAAATTGAACTAATGTAAATACTTCAATTTTATACATTCAAACTCCGGTTTTTCCGATTTTCCGTTTTTTCTTGGGTGAATTGCGATCCATGAAGAAGATTAATTTTTCTATCTCACAAAAACATATCTTTGCAAAACGTATTGCGGACATGTTATTTTATCAGACAGTTTGTTTGCTATTTTTGACTTACCTCACGCACGTAAATGCTCACCCTGGCAGGTGTTCCGAAATCACAATTTATCTCGTATTTTAATGCGCACGTATATTGCTATCACATTCCGTATCTAAACTGTGTCTACACTAAGAGTGATTTCATTATGTGAAGAAACGAAATTTCCGAATGTATCATAACATGTAAAAGTAATTTTGGTGGAATGGCTGGCCGGAGAGGGCTTTCATATTGATTGCATGCAATTTCTTGAGTTCAACGTCTAACATTGTAGCGCTTGATGCAAATTAGAAGATTTGGAACCGAATTTTCGGATGATTGACCACCATCCATCTTCAAGGTAAACATAGCAATGAAATGATATGAAATAACAAGCAAGTTAAGTTAAAACGAACGAAAATAGACGAATGTAGTGTCACAGCGGATTTGTCTTCCTGCATCAAGTGAACAGCAGCTTTGTGTTGTGGGTCTCCAGGGCAGAGAGGACAGTCTTTGCAAGGAATCCAGTAGACGACTCCTCATGTCTGCTCTTTAAGAAGTCTGTCCTTCGGTACACCCAAATAGGATGAAAGCATCTCTGGCGGGCTTGGTAGAATACCTTCACGTTGAACCGACGCAGGGTAAAATCACTTGCCCGCGAGCATCTTCATTATCATTGGGATTACTCTTTCTCTTTCTGATGAATTTCTTGGGATATCCATTCGCCATCCGATCGCTGGTCACCTTCTCACTTCAATTCTCTTTCTCTTTTCATCTGACGAATGAGTAGTTGATCGATCCATCAAACATCTTACCGCTGATAACCTGTGAAACGTGGGATGCTGTGAGTCAAAACTGAGATACTTCTCAGTGTGAGTTGACTTCCGATAGACTCCAAAGGACAGAGTTCCAACATCGACATCCAAAAAGGCTATGCGATGCTCAGCTTCCTTTTCCATTGTAAATTGTGTGGACGGCTCCAGTGGATTGATGTTGGCATGGAAGTGGTCAATCGACAGCTCAGGTAAAGCCACATGTGTCATCTATTCCCATGTGCCACACATTCCCGCAGAATCCTTTCTTCTATCTTCTCCTCTACATTCTACATACAAGTGCTCCTGTCCTTCTATTGGGTGTACCTAAGTACCGACCTCCAAGAGAGCAGATAAGAGGAGTCGTTTGCCGGATTCCTTGCAAAGACAGTCCTCTCTCGTACGTGGGCCAGACGAGTAATGCCCTGGAGACCCGCAGCACATAGCTGCTGTAAAAGAAAGAAAGAAAGAAAGAAAGAAAAGAATTTTTATTCAGATCACAATGAGCGGTGAACCTGTAACAATATTTGAAATCACAACGAGACTTACTAAGTAAAATACATAGAATAAAAAGAAATCATCTGCCAAAACGGATAAAAGAGCGGCTAAAACGGTGACTTGCCGCAGGAGGTGCCGTCAAACTGCATTGGTTTCTGCCACGTCGAGATCTCTCACGAAAAATGTGTCGAAGGAAATGATCAGGGTTAGACTCTATCTGCTGGAACAGTTTTACACAGACACTATTCAACACAACAGGCAATTTATCAAAGTCAAATTCATTGAAGAAACGGGCTGCATGACGCTCCACGCGAAGTAAGTCAGAAATCAGATAGTCACTAAGATTACAAAAACACGGATATGCATAAATGATCAGAGAGCGAATATAGGCAACATAACATTTATGAATGACATGCTGAGGACACCGGGCTCTACGCAAATTACGCAAGATAAAAATTCTACGACGACATTTGCTGACAACGTCCTTGATATGGGAATTCCAACTAAAATCATTTGAAAAAGTAACACCAAGCAGTTTAATTTCAGACAAAGTAGAAATATGCATACCAGTAGCCGAGATGACATCATCAAAACTTAGCGATTTCTTCGTCACAAAGTTTACAACGCAACTCTTAGAGAAGTTCAAATAAAGTCCAACCTGCTTTGACCAATCTTCCAGGTGATCCCATTCTTGCTGTAACTTATCCTGCCCTTGCTGGCGCACAAAATGCAGTACAGAAATATCGTCGGCGTATTTTACAATCAAAGAATTATCACATACCGGCTTTAAGGAATCCACCACAGCAGTAAAAAAGGATGGGCCCAATCGTGCTCCCTTGCGGGACACCACTGAGAATATCCACCCACTCAGAAGTGTCATTCTCCAAACAAACTCTCTGTTTGCGACTTTGTAGAAAATTGAGTACCCAGGAAATACATTGTCGAGGAAGTTGAAGGCTAATGAGAGCTGACACAATAGAAGAAAAAGAGAGTTTGTCAAACGCCTTGGAGTAATCAGCTGCTAACAAACGAACAGCTCCTGACTTGCCATCAAGATAGTGAAGTATGCGATGATTGATATACAACAAAGCTGCAGAAGTACCTTTGCCAGATCCGGGGATGTAAGCGAACTGTAAAGGATCCAACTGGGGCACCAAGTATGGCAGCATCCATTTTGAAAGTACGATCTTTTCGACAACTTTGGTAAGAACTGGCAGCATTGAGATAGGCCTGAAGTCGGATGGCGAAGTTGGCTTTGAACACTTTGGAATAGGCACAATGTCAGCAAATTTGAGTAATTGTGGCACATAGCCAGATGTAAAGCTGCAATTCAGGATGTGAGAAACAGCACCAGCTAAAAAGCATGCATTCTCCCTGTAAATCCAATAAGGAATGCAAGTTGGTCCACCATTGCCCCTCTTCAGACTACTGAGATGAGAACATACTTCATAATCCATCACATGTAATGACACATCAGGCAAAAGCAACGACAAATTGTCAGCATCAATGTCCAAGGAATTCGGTACAAAGACATCAGAGAAACACTCATTAAGATATGAAGCTGAGAGGTTGGATGACTGGTTGCGTTTTACAGAATTCCTCGAGACCAAGCGAATCCGACGCCAAGCAACTTTGCTCTGAGAAGCGATATTGATGTTTTTGAGATACCTCTGCTTCAAATCACAGGAAAGATTGATCACTTCAGAGCGCAAGCGAAGATATTTATGACTATGTTTTTCAGCAAAAGCTCTATCACGCCGGTCCATTAAGATCTTAAGTTGTCCATTCATCCAAGGCGGATCAGTGTTACGGAATCTGACCGTTATCAAAGGAAAGCAATTATCATAGACATACCACAGTACATTGTTCAAAGCCATTGTAGCAACATCAACATCAACAAAGTTGGAAATGATATCCCAATTAATAAGGCTGATAATTCTGTGGAACGAATACACATTCTTTTTCGAGAAATTGCGAACTCTCTGCTTATGAAATGTGGGCCGAGTAATAGGATCCGGGTTCCAGAACACAACAGCATGGTCAGATTTTCCAAAAGGAGATGATACACTAGGTGAAGAATTTGAATCAACATTTGTAAAAATTTGATCAAGAATGCGATTGTTCCTAGTACTTTCCTTGACAATCGCTTTGAGGGAAAATGCTTCCAGCAAATCATCAACATTATCAATCAAATTATTGAAATCGCCACAAATCACAATCTTGGTGGATGACGGATCAAAATTAGATAATGAGTAGGCATGCTCAATAATATCAGTTATACAAGACACAGCCTTCATGTGTTTATCACGATCATTCCAAAACGGATGATATAGAGACACCAACAAAAGATTCAACCCAGGATAAATCACCGGAAGAATTTCTGTCTCACACATAAGCATTGAAGGAACATCAGTATAATCGATAACGCAAAAATCAAATGTATGTGATGTATAGATGATTATACCACCTCCATGCTTGTTGCGATCTTTCCTCAGAATGTGATAACCATGTAAAGCAATGCTAGTGTCAGGGATCGCATCATCCAGCCAGGATTCTGTAAACACCGCAATTGAAGGCTTTAATTTGCCAATACGATACTCGATCTCATCCATCTTGTTAGACAATGATCGTAGGTTGGAGAGCATAATACTTGGAACGTTAGGAATAGTAATGCGTTTTGATCTTTGAATGGGTCTAGTGGTCGAATCAGAACAAATTATCAAATTACCTCCAGTCTTTGCATCCCCACCAAGTGCCCGTTTGCAGTATCCTCGACTAGAACGTGAAATTGAAATCCTGACAGGTACATGATCAACATAGAGACCAAAATATTTCAGACGTCTTTTGGTTATACGGTTAAGGCAGACACATTTCTTCAAGCGTAGTTGTCGCACCAGTTCCACTGACATGCTGAACAATCGATAACAGAATTTGCGACGCTGCCAGAGCGCTAGCAATCCGACCACACAGCATGAAGCCTGGTGATCGAAAGTGTACGCTTGATACAAGAAGACAAATCCGCTGTGACACTACAGTCTTTGTTTAAAGGTCATCGCATTGACTGGAACAATACAGAGATCGTCACAAAAGAATCCAATTACACACGGCGTCTATTTATAGAAACTTGGCACATAGCACGGAATGACAATGTCCATTGCACGGATTCAGGTTTACCGTCCATTTACTGTGCCTTAGTGCAACTTTGACTTTTAGTGATTTTCGTTCGTTTTAACTTAACTTGCTTGTTATTCCATATCATTTCATTGCTATGTTTGCCCTGAAGATGGATGGTGGTCAGTCATCGGAAAATGTGGTGCAAAATATAAATAATCGTCGAAGCGCAAATTTTGATGTAACTTCACCGACGTGCAAACCTTCAATCTTTAACTAGTAAGAATTGTCTGCGATCGGAATGGATTTTGATGACGAAGGAGACATAATGGAAGAACGATTTTTAAATAACGTGTTTGATCGGATGGCGTAATTACTGTCATAATGTTGATAGTGAAGAACGAGGACTGACGTCACGGTTCTTTCCTAAAATTGATCTGCTTGATTTTAATGTTGTTGATTATTTTATCTTTATAAATTATTTCACAATTTCAACAAGAAAAATTCACATTGTAATAAAACTCTAACGTCATAAATATTCGATGGGGTTCAGGGATTCGGGCTTGTCACTCAATATCTCTAAAATGGAATTATTCCAACAGTGGACGGATGGAATCTTCTAAGACAACTCAGCAGCAGGCCTCCCGTAAGTCTCAGGCAAGTCAGCATGAATTGATGCCTCGAATTCTTTGACTAATAAATGCGATGACATTCATTTGCTACATATACGTTTAAGATGCGTCCTGCTATAACACTATGGCCTCAATGTTTTACTGTAAGAAAAAATTATGCATGCACCGGATTGCACTACGACATGGCTTTGCCTTCACGAATTGCTACAACATGACGTCTTTGCTAATAAGGGTACATTTTTCAATTCATACACAATATAAGCTATTAGAAAGATAATATTATTGTCAACATATCGATTCATTAAAATCTTTTGGGATTCTACGCGGTTTTACATCTTTGCAACCGCACCTGTATCATGTTTTTACATAATATTTTCTTACAGTTTTATTTGCATTTACATGGTGTGCTGTGGATGCATACATATTTCCAAAATAAATATTCTATCACATCTGCCCATCAGATCGGATAAATTTCTCTACAAGTTCCTGTCTCTGGTTTGTTTCGGTGATTACTAAGACACCTCCAGATCCAGAAAAGCTCAACTTTCTCCAAGCAATTTGAAGCAATCGTTTTGACACTCAGACATCTGTGAAATACATGCTTACATAACAAACCGTGTTCCTGAAACCTACAGACATCTCCTGTTTTAATAATCAAATGATAAAAGTCATCTCATCATGTTACCCAATAGCTACATGTAAAGGGATTTAGATTTAGGTCATGGCCAACTTTGCAGTTACCATATATCCCGCTAAGCGAATCAAATGTGGTCTGCAACTAATTATTAACGTCTTAGTTGTAGGATTTTTCAATTAAGAATGCGTAATATACTGCCCACTGCAAAGAGGCGTGAGGCAAGACAATTAATAAACCGTCAATATCTAATAGGCAAACGCTTTTTCCGGCTCTTCATTTCAAACGCTTGCGTCCATCAACAAGTATGAAATACACCTGACAAGGGACAAAACATGACTAAATGACGATGACAGCATGACTGAAGTAAGGGAAACATGACATACAGCCATGTTGTCAACATGTAAATAAAACCCTGTACTAAGAAGCACTTTCTCAAGCTCTACCAAAACAGAACTAAAGATAGACGAGTCACTTGATCAAAAGAAAAATCAGGCACATTTTCCAAAAAGCGAATGTATGGGTTGTCTGCACTATCAATAATAAATATTCTACACTTGACATTGTCGCTTTTGTAAGACTTCATTAAAACTTCTAAGATTTTAACAGAGTTACATTATGTCTACGTTTTTTTGGCCGCGGGTATGTAAGAAATGGGTTGAATGGCGAGCAGATATCGCCTGTTTGGTGAATTTGCAACTGTCGCGACGTGCCATCTGCATTAATGCATGCTCTCATACAGTCAACAGATGGTGGATAAAGTGCTCAACTGCTGTGTACAGGAGTGGTTCGAATCAAGGCTATTAATTTACCAATATTAGCGCTGTGCAGTACTTATCTTCTGGGACTTTGTCTTAAGTCATTACTGTGTAATTCAAGTATTCTAAAGAATATGGTATGCATACAAACGTGGCACATTCAACCATTGTGTTAGCCTGGTCGTCCATACCATATTCAGGGCACCATACCCTTGACCTGAGTGTTGGTCGAGTCATCCGGGGTTTTGTTTCCACTGACGATAATGCAGTTGATTGTACTTCCAGATAAATAACATCCAGCAAACTACTTAAATGTCATCTTTGGTGGAATTGATCGTAATGACTGAGTGCGGTAAATGACAGTTGGCCGAGCGATTGTCGTAATCTAAAGGAAACGTGGCCACAACAGCTGAAGGGAATTGAAGGGAGTCGTCGTGTCAGCGAAGAAAAGGGACTTCTGGATATACATGTAGAACCGCAAGTAATTTAAAGGAAGCGGGGACACAGCAGAGAAAGGGAGTCGTCGTGTCAGCGAAGATACAGACCTTTGGACATAGACGTGAAGTTATTCTCACGTCTGCTGAGAACAGCAGGAAGTAGCGTATAATGGCAGTTTTCAGTGCAGATATAATCAAATCTGAGGTGCGTTTGAACGTGTGGTAACCATCAAGGCAGCGAAATGACCAGTTGATACTCCAAATTCAAAGCTGCGATTTTTATTTCGTGAACTTTGGTTGAATGCAGTGCTGCACCTTCCAGGAGGTCGGAATGTTTGGTCCTGATTGCATGTGAGTGCTAAGCGGATTGTATTTTATTTGTAGAGTGGCTTCGTATGTGTGCGGAGGGGTTCATTGCTCAACATTATTTCCTGATTTCTACGTCGTTCAACTTGACAAGCGGCGACTAGGAATTGTCATGAGCCATGCTAAGTGACATGGGCGGTTGTGAATGTCATTTGTCTCGTGTGTGATATAAATCCTAAAAACACAGTTTTGTTGTTTGGTAGCTCCACTGATCATACATAGGTACAGGAATAACTTACAGCGATGCCAAATGTAGACTGGAAAATGTTCATTATGAGGCAATGGTTCCTAACAATGCATGATGTCATGATTCAATAGACGTTCATTTGAATCCCAATCGGTGTTTAATGACGGCTGATTCCAGGACGAAGAAAATGTTGAGAAAAATGTTATTAGAAAACTTCCACTTCGCAACCATATTGTGCCATGTGATAACTATGGCTACAAGAAAACCAAGTACATGCTCTAAATTGAAAATAAATAGATTCGAAGAGATGTTTTCATTACAACACCAAATCAGATACAACACAATCTCCAACAAAAACTACCAAACCAATGCACTTACAAAATCACACACAAAAATAGACGCATAGACGCCCTCAAATTAATGTCTCACGATTATATCAGACGAACCAATTCCATATTATGTTCAAATACGACATGCGTTGCCAACGATTTCTCAAGCTCTTTATCACTTGTCATGCAATTTTTTACATTATTCTACCTATTCATTAGAAAACATGGAAAGCTAAAAGTTGACTTGCCTCCGTCACTTCTTATCTATTGTGTATCCGCTTATGAGCCATCAAATTACTTGAAACTGCAAACGACTTCCCGCACGTCTCACAAAAGAACGGTCTGTCACCAGTGTGCACCCGCCGATGCTTTATAAAATCACCTGAACGGGTAAATGATTTCCCGCACGACTCACAAATGAACGGGCTGTCACCTGTATGTATCCAACGATGACTTATCAAATTACTTGAAGCTGCAAACGACTTCCCGCACGTCTCACAAATGAACGGCCTTTCTCCTGTGTGCACCCGCCGATGCTTTATTAAACTACTTGAAACGGTAAATGACTTGCCACACGTCTCACAAGTGAACGGCTTGTCACCTGTATGTATCCGCTTATGAGCCATCAAATTACTTGAAACTGCAAACGACTTCCCGCACGTCTCACAAATGAACGGCCTTTCACCTGTGTGCACCCGCCGATGCTTTATCAAACTACTTGAAACGGTAAATGACTTTCCACACGTCTCACAAACATATGGTCTGTCACCTGTATGTATCCGACGATGAGCTATCAAATTACTTGAAACGGTGAATGACTTCCCACACGATTCACAAATGAACGGCCTGTCACCTTGGTGCATTCGCCGATGAGTTATCAGATGACTAGGGTCGGTAAATGACTTCCCACACGTCTCACAAATAAACGGCCTGTATCCCGTATGTATTCGCCGATGCCTTGCCAAGCCACTTGAAGTGCTAAAGGACTTCTCGCACGACTCACATTTGACATTTCCGTCTTTACTTTCCACCACTGATATATTGCTCATCTTCGCAAGGACCTGAAACCGCGAAAACATAGAAATTTGAAACGCATATGATGTATTTTCTATCTTAAAGAGCCTAACTGATGTCAATCATATGATTCCTGAAATTCTGATTCTCTTAAAATTCCTTGACTTGAATTTAGTTGATATAGGATTTTTTCGTTTCATCACTGAATATCTTTGAATACGATTACATACTTCGTTCTACTTCTGAATCTTAATGCCGACCAATTAGCCACCATTGATGCATGTGGGGACATTTTGTAGACACCTCTGTCTACGGAATTACACGTAGCAGCAGACTGGGTTAAATTACATACTTCATACTTTGCATTCAGCAATACAACTAAAACAAGTCAGTGATTACAATGAAGCTACAGATTTTACTAATTGCTCGGAGGGTATGAGGAACATTTTCCCTACAAAAGGGTTCGAGATGTCGACCTCCTTTCCGATCCCATCAGGAATCCCTTGCTAGCATTAAGTCAAGTTTGTTGGTAGTTTATTCTGATTTTCTACTCAGCGACTGTCCGAGATCCCACCATTTACACACTACTTAGGTCGAGGTAGCCGCCACGGAAATCAGCGGATCCGCCGGTGAACAGCACGCCTCACTTTCAAATTGAGTTTACCTGACAATTTGTGATATTTCGATTTATTATCAAATTATCTATAATTGAGAAAGCATACTGTCTTCAATAATTATTTGAAATAATTTTACCAAACATTTTTGTAAATATTCACACAAAACTCTAAACGATATCCATGGATGTTTCAAAAAACTACATGTCCACGGACATCTCTATATCCACAACAAGCCTCTATTTAAGACACAATTCAATTCCTGGGACTATATATAATAAATGGGTTGAATGACCAACAGACATCGCCTGATTGGTGAATTTGCAGATGTCTCGATGTGCTACTGATGACAATGGCACTAGCTCTCAACTTCATGGGTTTGCCGACGCATCAGAAAAGGCGCATGCTGCAGTAATGCATGTTCCCACAAAGTCAATAGATGGTGGATAAAGTGCCAAGCTCCCGTGTGCAGGAGTGGCTATAGTCAAGGCTATTCACTTACCAATATCAGCGCTGTGCAGCACTCATCCAGTCGGACTTTCGATAACAGCAGTTCCTATGTCAAAACTGTGCGATTCACGTACTTTAAAGAAATAGGAATGCATACAAACGTGGAACATTCAACCATCGGATTAGTCTGGTCGTCTCAACAATATTCAGGGACATGTACTTTGTTTCTACTGACGATAATCCACTTGATTGTGCTTTATGAACGTCACCTTTGGTGGAATTGATCTTAATTGATGAGTGTGGCAAATGGCAGTTGCCAGACCTATTCTCGTAAATTGAAGGAAACGTGGCCAGAACAGTGAAAGGGAATTGAAGGGAATCACAGTGTCACCGAAGAAAAGGTCCACTTGGATATACCGGTAGACGTGAGGTCGTTCTCACGCCTGCTGAGAACCGCAGATAGCAGCGTATATTGGGCTTTGTAAAAACTTCGACGTTTTCAGTGCAGATAGAATCATGTCCAAAGTTGAGGCTTGTTAATCCTAAGTCTATGTCATCCTGCTGATTTGCAAACATTCACATCAGAACAACTTCTCATAGCCGATGCTGTAGGTGCGGTAGCACAACCAAATATAAGAGACACAAGAAATTTTTGTATTTTTTAGATGTCAGCGCTGTGCAGTACTCATCTCGGACTTTTGATTAGAGCAGTTCCCATGTCAATAATGTGCAATTCACGTACTTTAAAGAAACTGGAAAGCATACAAACGTGGCACATTCAACCATTATGTTAGCATGTTTATCTAAGCGATATTCAGCGCATTATGCCCTTGAGTCATGAGGCTTTGTTTCTACTGACGATGATCCATTACTGTGTAATTCAAGTATTAAATCGTGCATTTCACCGGATGGATAAAGCACCTTGTCATGGTATTGCAGTCTATGCCAAGACAAGCCTTCCCTTGAGAAGGCTTTGTAGCTCAGAGGATCCAAGGCATGAGTATCTTGCCTTCATTGCGCCGCTACAGAAGACCACTCTTCTTCTGTTTTTCCTATACCGCTCTCCATCAACCAATGCGGACATTTTCAATGTTCTCTCTGACAACATCGATTCTCTTCTACAAGAGTATCCCAGCGCTGAAGTTGCCGTTTTTGGTGACTTCAACGTGCACAAAGTTGACTGGCTTGTGCACTCACGCACCACCGATCTCTCCGGTCAGGCAGCCGAGGATTTCGCTGTCTCTCACAACCTTAGTCAAATTATCACTTGTCCTACCAAAGTGCCTGACCGAGCTGGGGATACTGGATATCTCCTTGACCTGTTTCTCACCTCAAATACAACTTATTTTTCACACAAGGTTACTTCTCCCCTCGGCACGTCTGATCACTGTGTTATCACAGTTTCTGGCAAACAAATTTGCTCCACACCGTCTACACCCTTCCATAGAACAGTTTATCAATTCTCCAAAGCAGACTGGTGTGGCTTTCGCACTTTTCTTAGTCAAGTTCAAGCTGAGAATTTGATTCTGAGCGAGAACGTCCACAAGTCGGCGCAAGAACTGACAGAGTGGCTTCAGATAGGGATGTTGGCCTACATTCCTCACCGTACTTTCCAAATGAAGCCCCACTCACAACCTTGGTTTACACCAGAATGTGCAGCTGCAACTTGCCAGCGTGACCACTTTTTCCATAAGTATAAGCGTGACAGTAGCGCTGGCAATCTTGAATTGTACAAAACCGCACGTGGAAATTGCAAGGAAACCATACATCAGGCCAACAGCCGTTACGCTTTGTATGTACGCAAATCCATTGCTACCCAAAAGCTTGGCTCTAAGGACTTCTCGAGGATTTACAACAGTGTCACCAATAGGAACAAATCATCCATCCCAGCACTCCGTCATGCCGAAGTCAGTACTTCTATGGCGACAACCTCAGCAGACAAAGCCGAGCTTCTTTGCAAGGAGTTTGCGAAGAATTCGTCATTAGACGATGGAGCTAGAATTCCACCTCCAGTTCCCACGCGCACTGATGAGACAGTTAGTCCTCCTTCAGTCACAGTCCGAAACGTCAAAAAGATCATCGCAGGTCTCGATAGCTCTAAGTCTAGTGGACCAGATGGCATCCCGGTTTCGATCTTCAAGCATCTCTCACCTGAGCTTTCTGCACTTTTATCTTAACTGTTCAGTAGAGGTGTATCCACCGGTGAGTTTCCCTCTTGTTGGAAAGTAGCTTCCGTGGTTCCAGTTCCAAAGAAAGGTTCTGACTCATCTCTTCCATCTAGTTATCGTCCTATCAGCCTGCTTCCAATTGCTGGCAAGATTTTTGAAGCAGTGATTAACCAACACATTGTTAACTTCCTTGAAACTCAGAACCTTCTATCAGAAGAACAGTATGGCTTCAGGCACTCTCGATCAACTGCTGATCTTCTTTCATATGTCACTGAACATGTGAGTCGTGTCCTTGACAGACAAGGTGAGGCGAGATCAGTTGCCTTGGATATTTCCAAGGCATTCGATAAAGTCTGGCATCAGGGACTCCTTAGGAGCTAAAGTCCTATGGAGCTGCTGATCAACTCCACAAACTTCTTGCTTCTTTCCTTAGTGACCAGCAGATATCTGAAGTCTTCATACATATATCTTCTTCATATACTCCTCAATTCCAATGAGCGACTTGCTAAGAACACTCAGCAACGTCAGCAGTTATGCGAAGTTCTTAATGAAGACTTATGCAGGGTCTCAGATTGGGACGCCAATTGGCTTGTTTCCTTCAATCCTTCAAAAACTCAGAGTATTCTGCAAGGAGATGATGATGATCATAGCATTAAGATGTCAGATAATAAGATCAAAGAACAAGATTCCATCTCCTTCCTTGGATTGGCGGTTACGAA
This sequence comes from Prostheceraeus crozeri, assembly GCA_907163375.1. Classification (NCBI taxonomy): domain Eukaryota; kingdom Metazoa; phylum Platyhelminthes; order Polycladida; family Euryleptidae; genus Prostheceraeus; species Prostheceraeus crozeri. Next base: position 37,155 of record CAJQUW010015575.1, on the reverse strand, counting down.
AGACTTGTCATGGAAACCGTACATCCAATCCATTAGCAAGCAGGCAGCTCAACGCATTGGTAGTTTCTATCGTGCCAGCAGCTATCTTCCACCACAGACTGTCTGCTATCTTTACAAGTCCACTATTCGTCCTCTGATGGAGTATTGTTGTCATCTGTGTACAGGCGCCCCACAAACGCATCTGAACCTCCTTGAACGGGTTGAGAAACGTGTCAAGAATCTCATGGGTAAAAACTTGCTAGCAAGTTGCAGCCGCTCTCCGTCAGACGGGATGCTGCTTAACTCAGTCTCTTCTACAGGTACTATTTCGGTAGAAGCAGCTCTGCAGTAAATGAGTGCGTACCCTAACCTAAGATCTTCCCCACAAGCAAACGCAGAGCTAGCGCACTCACATGCTATCATGTGAGCCTAAAACGCATACGTACTGTGAGTCGCTCGAAAAGCTTTTTTGTTCGCACGGCACAGCTTTGGAATCAACTTCCACAGACCACTTTCCCTGACCAATACAATCTTGATACTTTCAAGAGGCGTGCGAATAGGTTTCTGATGGGGACAGCTTAATCAGATTATAAGATCTGTTTTTTCATTTTATTTATTTACTTTTTTTACTAATTTGTTACTTTTCATTCAGTAACCCCTAGCTTCGTTCATGGCTCATAGCTGTGCTAGGGGTGAAAATTCAGTAAAAAAAGTCACTGATGCAGGTTTCGGCACCCCAACCTCCAACCTATACCACATGCCGGGGCCAGGCCAACCACATCGAATGTACGACATGGAAGGTCTCTCTTCACCTGAGGAAACATAGCAGAACATAACCGAAAATAAAAATTAAAGGCAGGTAGGGAAAGAAAAAATATTATTAAATATATTCGGATCATTGATGCTCTTGTCAAAGGAATGACATTCCTATTACTTTCAACCTCGGATTTCTGTGATTCCTGAAAAACATGAAAAAAGGAATTTCAAATCAAAGACATCCAACCAAAATGGCTTTTAATCGATTAATTTCGGCTATCATATTTTCTTCTTCGAAAACAATTTTTCTCAATAATTTTCGCAAAACAGAAATGGGAATACTGCTTTTGATATGTGCGCTTGATGTGCTGGTGAACAAGGAACGTAATTTCTACCATCAGAACATTTATGATGAATGTTCCCTTCGAAGTATTACCACCATACATGCACAAAAGTGAAAATGAATAGATTCTAGCAATTCTCTTCATTACAGCACTAAATCACAATCTACACAATCTCAGAGAAAATCGTTAACATAGTTATAAATCACACAAATCTCCAAATCAACGTCTCATGACTAAATCCAACCAATAATTTCTCATGCCAATATTTCAAATTTAGCCAATGCACACTCGAGTTCTTCGTCATTTGCTTGATAATTTTTAACAAAAGTATTTTAGGTCCGCTGCCCTCTACCGATTTGTTACCAAATTACAGAACAACTCAAAGATGACTTGCCTTCGACACTTCTTATTCATGGTGCTTCCGCTGATGAAATACAAATTACTTGAAACGCCAAAAACCTCCCGCACGACTCACAAGTGAACGGTCTGTCACCTGCTGTGTATTCGCCGATGCTTTACAAAATTACTGGAATCCGAAAACGACTTCCCGCATGAATCACAACTGAACGGTCTGCCTCCTGTGTGTAATCGCCGATGCTTTGTCAAGTCACCTGAATTGGCAAATGACTTCCCACACGACTCACAAATGAACGGCCTGTCACCTGTGTGTATTCGCCGATGCTTTGCCAAATCGTCTGAACGGACAAATGACTTCCCGCACGACTCACAGGTGAACGGCCTGTCACCTGTGTGTTTTCGCCGATGGATTGCCAAATTACTTGAATTGGTAAATGACCTACCGCATGAGCCACAAATGAACGGTCTGTCTCCTGTGTGTTTTCGCCGATGCGCTACCAAATTACTGGAATCCGAAAACGACTTCCCGCACGACTCACAAACGTACGGCCTGTCCCCTGTGTGTATTCTCTGATGCCTCCTTAAGCTACTTGAACTGGCAAATGACTTCCCGCACGACTCACAAATGAACGGCCTGTCACCTGTGTGCGTTCGCCGATGCTTTATCAAAGTACCTGAAACTGCAAACGACTCCCCACACGACTCACAAGTGAACGGTCTGTCATCTGTGTGCGTTCGACGATGAGTTGTCAAATCATGTGAACGGGCAAATGACTTCCCACACGACTCACAAATGAATGGCCTTTCTCCTGTGTGTATTCGCCGATGCCTCGCCAATTTACTTGAATAGGTAAATGACTTCCCGCACGACTCACAAATGAACGGTCTGTCTCCTGTGTGTATTCGCCGATGATTTACCAAATTACTGAAACGATGATTTACCAAATCCGAAAACGACTTCCCGCACGACTCACAAATGAACGGCCTGTCACCTGTGTGAGTTCGCCGATGCCTTATCAAAGTACCTGAAACTGCAAACGACTTCCCACACGACTCACAGATGAACGGTCTGTCACCTGTGTGCGTTCGGCGATGAGTTGTCAAATCATGTGAACGGGCAAATGACTTCCCACACGACTCACAAATGAATGGCCTTTCTCCTGTGTGTATTCGCCGATGCCTCGCCAATTTACTTGAATAGGTAAATGACTTCCCGCACGACTCACAAATGAACGGTCTGTCTCCTGTGTGTATTCGCCGATGATTTACCAAATTACTGGAATCCGAAAACGACTTCCCGCACGACTCACAAATGAACGGCCTGTCACCTGTGTGCGTCCGCCGATGCCTTATCAAATTACCTGAAACTGTAAACGACTCCCCACACGACTCACAGATGAACGGTCTGTCACCTGTGTGCGTTCGCCGATGCTTTGCCAAATCACCTGAACGGACAAATGACTTCCCACAAGACTCACAAATGAACGGCCTATCTCCTGTGTGAGTTCGCCGATGTCTAATCAAACCTGATGAACGGGTAAATGACTTCCCACACAACTCACAAATGAACGACCTGTCACCTGTGTGTATCTGCCGATGGCTTATCAAGGCACCTGAGTCTGCAAGCGAATTCCCGCTCGATTCACAAGTGAACGGCTTGTCTCCTGTGTCAGACCATCGATGGCTTGCCAAACTACTTGAACTGCCTAAGGACTTCTCACACGAAGACGACTCACAATTGCATTTTCTGGCTTCAGGTTTCACCACCAACATTCTTCCCCTGAGGAACTCAAACGACAAAAGGAAACAACTTCTAAACGCACATCAAGCATCATCTTAACGAACCAATCTGATATCAATCATAAATCATTGAAAACTGAAATTCTGATTCTGTTAAAAATCTTTACGTTTCATTTTACTGATAAGAAGCTTCTTTTCGTTTTTGAACTTACGACATTTAGTCCTTCCAGCGCTCTATGAAAAATGGAAACTTTTTGAAAAGCACAGGAAAAACAAGTTTCCGAAAGAAAAAATTGAAAATTCAGGAGGGATAATTATCTTGCATGGCATTTAACAGATAAGAATGCCATAAAAATGCAGTACGTCATATTTCTAGATAGCTGTCAATCATTCCACTGAATGAAATCCAACAGAAGCCCATATACCGAAGCATCGCTTTGGTAGAAACTTGTATTCAATGAACAGAGCCGCTAATCGATGATTCAAAAGTAAGGAATAAAAAATAACGCTTCAATCCAAGAAATGTTCAAAAAATCAAAAGGAACGTCACAGCAACCTACAAGAACATTGTGTACTACTAAGTCCCTTCTGAATGAATGAATGCTTCCACCAATGATTGTCAACTTATTTTTCTACAAATCATCCTCCGCATTAACCTCGTCTCTAAAAATTCAACTTGTGTTGTTTTACTGGGTTTGCAACTAGGTCAATCATCATGGCCTACACGTTTAGAGTTGCAGCATTCTACAACTTCTCCGCAGTTTCCGAGAGCTCTTTCTTTTATCGCTACTTCTCTTTCTTTTGCCTCTAAGCCTCACCTGAAAATCATGCAGATTCAAAGCCTTGAAGTTCATAGTTGAAGTCACTCAAGAATTTCTTTGTTTAATTCGGCGGCATTACAACCGATTACCGGAGGTCCTTTTGAAAATCCAGCATGAAACCTGTGTAGGACAGAAGCAGCAGCATTGAGCTGACCGTAATCGTAGGCATCTGCCGCTTGATCACTCACTTTCCCCCAGACTGGTTTGCTTGCGACATTCGTTCTGAGTAGAAAAGAGCTGTGCATATCAAACATCGAGTCAAACAAGTACTTACATCAGTGATGCAAGAATAAGAAAAATAGAACCTTTATCAAATAAATAGGAAGTAGGAAAAAGTAGGGAGCTGGGAGGCCAGAATGTCGTAGCAATCTGTTCACTGGCATTCGGTCAGTGCTCTCTGTTGCACGTCCCTCCTGATCTGTCATTTATCTACAAACATCAACACAACCCACTACTTACATCAATTTATTCGCATCACTGTCGACTGCTGAACTAATGCCCCGCAACCTATTTCTGAGGGTTCATGGTCGCACACCATTTGCGTTCAAAAACGCTTACCGACCTCATGGATCAACTACCAGTGCTTTAGTCGCCATTTAGTCCCATATATCTTCGCCTTTGAATAGTGGAAGTGTTGTTGCAGTTCGAGTATTATGTTAGGACATATCAAACGCGCTTGATCATTTACAGCAGCTCCGATTGAGCAAATTCTTGAATTCCACGGGACTTAATCATGGATTTCTCAAGTGGAAGCTGTCATTTCTTGCTTCTCGAGCGAACTGTGCAAAACTTAATGGGAGTTGCGGCCCATCGATCCCGTCAGGCGTTCCACAGGGATCAGTGATGGGCCCGATGTATATTGAGCTTTCATAGGGTCAATTAACTTAAGTTGACTTCATTTAGAATGTGTCAAATATGCGGACGATTTAACGATTGTCGAAACTATAGAACTCACCACTCAAACTTTATGGTGCATGTCAGATAATGAAGTGGTATTCTCGAGAGCAGGGCTTTCCTTCAGCATACACAAATATAAAGAAATGATTATACCTAGTTATATTTTATATTCTTCTCCTATTTCTGTTGATCTCGAAGGAGTTCACATTCTCCGCATTCTTGCTTTTTCTCTCACAGCAACTCTCAGTTGGGAGTCAAAGTCAATGACGTTTTGAACAAGGCCTGTCGTAGATAGTGCATTAGTCGGTGGTACGGGATTCATTGTGGTAAAAATGATCTGATATGTTTATCATGCCATCATTTCGGCTTTGTTTATCTATCGTCAAAATTGTCATACAGTTTCTACAGCTTTTGTCTGAAAATACTTTGAAAACTTTAAATTCAGTCATTAAATTTCTATGTCAAGAACAAAAAATCTAGTGAACTGTGCTCCAACCGGTGAAATAGTATTCTATTAAATAAGACTGAGTTTGAAAACACATTTCTCCGACACTCCACCACTCCTACGACCGGCAAATACAGGTAATTATACAACCACTACAAGAACGATGCCCATTTTGGCGGTCAAGACCACACAAAGCAGTTTCGATCAAATGCCTCTTCATCATTTACAAAGCTCGATCAACTTCGGTAGTGCAAAACATGTCCGGTGTAAATGCGACAACTTTTTCAAGTTTCATTTTTGCTGCAAGCTTCTTACACACTCCTGTACTTACGCCTACTAATATCATGTCAATTAAATTAAAACGACATATTTTGAAATCAATGATATCTCAAACAACAATAGGGTACAATGTTTAGGATCCACTCTCGGTTCAATTAGCAGTGAAAAGAAACAGTTTCATCACCGTCAAAGCAAAGATCTGCGTCCAGAAAGAACGAGAAATCTTTGCCATATATAGGGCCTTACTTTGAAATTCTTTTCTGTAATATATATTTCATGGAATAGGCAAATTTTGTTTTTTAACGTAGACCAGTCGTATCATTTCATAAATGTATCCTATTTAAAATAGACCAATTTGGTTTCAAAATACACCTACCATATACACACTATAAAAACTTTTCCCATTTTTCATGTCGCATTGACATAAATCTATCGAAAACATGAACGACATCTATTCTCCAATCACATATAGGCCTATATCTACTTCTGTTTCAAAGTCTCTATTCTTGGCATGGGTTTAATTATTCAAATTTTCTACTGAAGATCAGTTGATCTATCAGTAGAATATATTTACCGGTTGTAGGAGAGGTGGGGTGTCAGATAAGTGTGTTTTCAAACTCCTCAGACTTAATCGGTAAAATATCATTTCAGCGGTTGGACCAATGTACCAACTCATTTCCCATGGAGCACCAAGTAATTTCTGAAATTTTTCATCAATTTTAAGGGAAATCGGTTCTTGCCGATTTTACCAGTTGCTGATGTAGGGAAAATGCTTGAAGTTTCACTACAAATTATGTTTCCAGTGTCGGTATCTAGCGTTTTTCATTGAAATGCTGTACAAACTCCGTAGCCAGGTAGCACCAATACCTGCACCAATTTTTCGAATTATAGTTTGCATTTAGAAGTTGAAATAGTTCGAATTTTGATCTTAACAGATATCGCCTGTCAGGTGAATTTGCAGATGTCTCGATGTACTACTGATGACAATGGCACTAGCTCTCAACTTCATGAGTTTGCCGATGCATCAGAAAAGGCGCATGCTGCAGTAATGCATACTGCTGTGCCAATATCAGCGCTGTGCAGCACTCATCTATTCGGACTTTTGATAACAGCAGTTCCTATGTCAAAACTGTGCGATTCACGTACTTTAAAGAATCTGGAAAGCATACAAACGTGGCACATTCAACCATTATGTTAGCATGTTTATCTAAGCGATATTCAGCGCATTATGCCCTTGAGTCATGAGGCTTTGTTTCTACTGACGATGATCCATTACTGTGTAATTCAAGTATTAAATCGTGCATTTCACCGGATGGATAAAGCACCTTGTCATGGTATTGGAGTCTATGCCAAGACAAGCCTTCCCTTGAGAAGGCTCCGTAGCTCAGAGGATCCAAGGCATGAGTATCTTGCCTTCATTGCGCCGCTGCAGAAGACCACTCTTCTTCTATTTTTCCTATACCGCTCTCCATCAACTAATGCGGACATTTTCAATGTTCTCTCTGACAAGATCGATTCTCTTCTACAAGAGTATCCCAGCGCTGAAGTTGCCGTTTTTGGTGACTTCAACGTGCACAATGTTGACTGGCTTGTGCACTCACGCACCACCGATCTCTCCGGTCAGGCAGCCCAGGATTTCGCTGTCTCTCACAACCTTAGTCAAATTGTCACTTGTCCTACCAGAGTGCCTGACCGAGCTGGGGATACTGGATATCTCCTTGACCTGTTTCTCACCTCAAATCCAACTTATTTTTCACACAAGGTTACTTCTCCCCTCGGCACGTCTGATCACTGTGCTATCACAGTTTCAGGCAAACAAATTTGCTCCACACCGTCTGCACCCTTCCATAGAACAGTTTATCAATTCTCCAAAGCAGACTGGTGTGGCTTCCGCACTTTTCTTAGTCAAGTTCAAGCTGAGAATTTGATTCTGAGCGAGAACGTCCACAAGTCGGCGCAAGAACTGACGGAGTGGCTTCAGATAGGGATGCTGGCCTACATTCCTCACCGTACTTTCCAAATGAAGCCCCACTCACAACCTTGGTTTCCACCAGAATGTGCAGCTGCAACTTGCCAGCGTGACCACTTTTTCCATAAGTATAAGCGTGACAGTAGCGCTGGCAATCTTTTTTTTACTGAATTTTCACCCCTAGCACAGCTATGAGCCATGAACGAAGCTAGGGGTTACTGAATGAAAAGTAACAAATTAGTAAAAAAGTAAATAAATAAAATAAAAACACAGATCTTCCAATCTGATTAAGCTGTCCCCATCAGAAACCTATTCGCACGCCTCTTGAAAGTATCAAGATTGTATTGGTCAGGGAAAGTGGTCTGGGGAAGTTGATTCCAAAGCTGTGCCGTGCGAACAAAAAAGCTTTTCGAGCGACTCACAGTACGTATGCTTGTGGGGAAGATCTTAGGTTTGGGTACGCACTCATTTACTGCAGAGCTGCTTCTACCGAAATAGTACCTGTAGAAGAGAATGAGTTAAGCAGCATCCCGTCTGACGGAGAGCGGCTGCAACTTGCTAGCAAGTTTTTACCCATGAAATTCTTGGCACGTTTCTCAACCCGTTCAAGGAGGTTTAGATGCGTTTGTGGGGCGCCTGCCCACAGATGACAACAATACTCCATCAGAGGACGAATAGTGGACTTGTAAAGATAGCAGACAGTCTGTGGTGGAAGATAGCTGCTGGCACGATAGAGACTACCAATGCGTTGAGCTGCCTGCTTGCTAATGGATTGGATGTACGGTTTCCATGACAAGTCTTTCGTAACCGCCAATCCAAGGAAGGAGATGGAATCTTGTTCTTTGATCCTATTATCTGACATCTTAATGCTATGATCATCATCATCTCCTTGCAGAATACTCTGGGTTTTTGAAGGATTGAAGGAAACAAGCCAATTGGCGTCCCATTCTGAGACCCTGCGTAAGTCTTCATTAAGAACGTCGCATAACTGCTGACGTTGCTGAGTGTTTTTAGTGAGTCGCTCATTGGAATTGAAGAGTGTCGTGTCATCTGCTTACATCACCAATTTACTCACTAGGCAGTCTGGGAGGTCGTTGATGTACAGCAGAAAAAGGGTGGGTCCCAAAATTGACCCTTGAGGAACTCCTGCATTGACAAACTTGGTGGAAGACTTTTGGCCATCTAAGACTTAAGATATCTGCCGGTCACTAAGGAAAGAAGTAAGAAGTTTGTGGAGTTGATCAGCAACTCCATAGGACTTTAGCTTCATAAGGAGTCCCTGATGCCAGACTTTATCGAATGCCTTGGAAATATCCAAGGCAACTGATCTCGCCTCACCTTGTCTGTCAAGGACACGACTCACATGTTCAGTGACATATGAAAGAAGATCTGCAGTTGATCGAGAGTGCCTGAAGCCATACTGTTCTTCTGATAGAAGGTTCTGAGTTTCAAGGAAGTTAACAATGTGTTGGTTAATCACTGCTTCAAAAATCTTGCCAGCAATTGGAAGCAGGCTGATAGGACGGTAACTAGATGGAAGAGATGAGTCAGAACCTTTCTTTGGAACTGGAGCCACGGACGCTACTTTAAAAAAAGACAGAAACTCACCGGTGGATACACCTCTACTGAACAGTTAAGATAAAAGTGCAGAAAGCTCAGGTGAGAGATGCTTGAAGATCGAAACCGGGATGCCATCTGGTCCACTAGACTTAGAGCTATCGAGACCTGCGATGATCTTTTTGACGTTTCGGACTGTGACTGAAGGAGGACTAACTGTCTCATCAGTGCGCGTGGGAACTGGAGGTGGAATTCTAGCTCCATCGTCTAATGACGAATTCTTCGCAAACTCCTTGCAAAGAAGCTCGGCTTTGTCTGCTGAGATTGTCGCCATAGAAGTACTGACTTCGGCATGACGGAGTGCTGGGATGGAGGATTTGTTCCTATTGGTGACACTGTTGTAAATCCTCGAGAAGTCCTCAGAGCCAAGCTTTTGGGTAGCAATGGATTTCCGTACATACAAAGCGTAACGACTGTTGGCCTGATGTATGGTGTCCTTGCAATTTCCACGTGCGGTTTTGTACAATTCAAGATTGCCAGCGCTACTGTCTCGCTTATACTTATGGAAAAAGTGGTCACGCTGGCAAGTTGCAGCTGCACATTCTGGTGGAAACCAAGGTTGTGAGTGGGGCTTCATTTGGAAAGTACGGTGAGGAATGTAGGCCAACATCCCTATCTGAAGCCACTCTGTCAGTTCTTGCGCCGACTTGTGGACGTTCTCGCTCAGAATCAAATTCTCAGCTTGAACTTGACTAAGAAAAGTGCGGAAGCCACACCAGTCTGCTTTGGAGAATTGATAAACTGTTCTATGGAAGGGTGCAGACGGTGTGGAGCAAATTTGTTTGCCAGAAACTGTAATAACACAGTGATCAGACGTGCCGAGGGGAGAAGTAACCTTGTGTGAAAAACAAGTTGGATTTGAGGTGAGAAACAGGTCAAGGAGATATCCAGTATCCCCAGCTCGGTCAGGCACTCTGGTAGGACAAGTGATAATTTGACTAAGGTTGTGAGAGACAGCGAAATCCTTGGCTGCCTGACCGGAGAGATCGGTGGTGCGTGAGTGCACAAGCCAGTCAACATTGTGCACGTTGAAGTCACCAAAAACGGCAACTTCAGCGCTGGGATACTCTTGTAGAAGAGAATCGATCTTGTCAGAGAGAACATTGAAAATATCCGCATTAGTTGATGAAGAGCGGTATAGGAAAAATAGAAGAAGAGTGGTCTTCTGCAGCGGCGCAATGAAGGCAAGATACTCATGCCTTGGATCCTCTGAGCTACAAAGCCTTCTCAAGGGAAGGCTTGTCTTGGCATAGACTCCAAGATCATGACAAGGTGCTTTATCCATCCGGTGAAATATGTATCCATCAAGACTCAGGAGTAACGTCGCTTGATGACACACTGGGATCTAACCTGGTTTCCGACAGGGCTAGAAGATCTGGTGACTTACCTTGCAGGAAGATGTTGATGTCGTCGTAATTGGACCTCAGTCCTCTTACGTTGCTGAAGCTGATCCTGAGAGGGGTTTTGAGCTTGACGGCTTGACTACGTTTCTTGTGTGTCTTTCTCATTTTCATAATTTCTCATAGAATATCAATCAAAAAAACGAAAATTATTCTGTACAACAAAGTGATACAAGAAACTTTGGAAGGCATCAGAAAAACGTAAGTAATAGCAACAAAGCTACAATAAATAATACGCAAAAAAGACACTTATAGGCACAGTTCATGTCGCAAAAGCTTGAAGAAACCCAAATGAGAACCCCTTTGCCGTAACAATGGGTACAAGTCAGGTAGGCCACAGAGGAACCGGATACAGCTACACGGGCTAAACCCCTCAGTAAAGCTACCCACGCATGTCAGTGGCAGTGGAACTGTACCGCCTTTTTTCGAGCAGTTGACAGGGCCTGCCTCCCAAAGCATTACCAGTGGGTTCGGGACCCTCGAACTACCTGACGCCCGTATGCCGTGAATACGTTGGATCTGTCACACCTTAACCTGCAACAAATGGGGAAGTGCAAAAGAGAGCAGTGGAAGGAAGTTCGATCACAAATGAGCCAAATAAGTGCCATGCCCAAAAACCTGATTCAACAACATGAAACATCTGATGACTGTTCATATCTCGCAAACCAGGGGGTGGTGTTAATTGGGACGGCCGAAGCCTACCACACATTTAAAATAAACAAACGTGGAGCTGGCAATCTTGAATTGTACAAAACCGCACGTGGAAATTGCAAGGACACCATACATCAGGCCAACAGCCGTTACGCTTTGTATGTACGGAAATCCATTGCTACCCAAAAGCTTGGCTCTAAGGACTTCTCGAGGATTTACAACAGTGTCACCAATAGGAACAAATCCTCCATCCCAGCACTCCGTCATGCCGAAGTCAGTACTTCTATGGCGACAATCTCAGCAGACAAAGCCGAGCTTCTTTGCAAGGAGTTTGCGAAGAATTCGTCATTAGACGATGGAGCTAGAATTCCACCTCCAGTTCCCACGCGCACTGATGAGACAGTTAGTCCTCCTTCAGTCACAGTCCGAAACGTCAAAAAGATCATCGCAGGTCTCGATAGCTCTAAGTCTAGTGGACCAGATGGCATCCCGGTTTCGATCTTCAAGCATCTCTCACCTGAGCTTTCTGCACTTTTATCTTAACTGTTCAGTAGAGGTGTATCCACCGGTGAGTTTCTGTCTTTTTTTAAAGTAGCGTCCGTGGCTCCAGTTCCAAAGAAAGGTTCTGACTCATCTCTTCCATCTAGTTACCGTCCTATCAGCCTGCTTCCAATTGCTGGCAAGATTTTTGAAGCAGTGATTAACCAACACATTGTTAACTTCCTTGAAACTCAGAACCTTCTATCAGAAGAACAGTATGGCTTCAGGCACTCTCGATCAACTGCAGATCTTCTTTCATATGTCACTGAACATGTGAGTCGTGTCCTTGACAGACAAGGTGAGGCGAGATCAGTTGCCTTGGATATTTCCAAGGCATTCGATAAAGTCTGGCATCAGGGACTCCTTATGAAGCTAAAGTCCTATGGAGTTGCTGATCAACTCCACAAACTTCTTGCTTCTTTCCTTAGTGACCGGCAGATATCTTAAGTCTTAGATGGCCAAAAGTCTTCCACCAAGTTTGTCAATGCAGGAGTTCCTCAAGGGTCAATTTTGGGACCCACCCTTTTTCTGCTGTACATCAACGACCTCCCAGACTGCCTAGTGAGTAAATTGGTGATGCAAGCAGATGACACGACACTCTTCAATTCCAATGAGCGGCTCGCTAAAAACACTCAGCAACGTCAGCAGTTATGCGACGTTCTTAATGAAGACTTACGCAGGGTCTCAGATTGGGACGCCAATTGGCTTGTTTCCTTCAATCCTTCAAAAACTCAGAGTATTCTGCAAGGAGATGATGATGATCATAGCATTAAGATGTCAGATAATAGGATCAAAGAACAAGATTCCATCTCCTTCCTTGGATTGGCGGTTACGAAAGACTTGTCATGGAAACCGTACATCCAATCCATTAGCAAGCAGGCAGCTCAACGCATTGGTAGTTTCTATCGTGCCAGCAGCTATCTTCCACCACAGACTGTCTGCTATCTTTACAAGTCCACTATTCGTCCTCTGATGGAGTATTGTTGTCATCTGTGTGCAGGCGCCCCACAAACGCATCTGAACCTCCTTGAACGGGTTGAGAAACGTGTCAAGAATCTCAAGGGTAAAAACTTGCTAGCAAGTTGCAGCCGCTCTCCGTCAGACGGGATGCTGCTTAACTCATTCTCTTCTACAGGTACTATTTCGGTAGAAGCAGCTCTGCAGTAAATGAGTGCGTACCCTAACCTAAGATCTTCCCCACAAGCAAACGCAGAGCTAGCGCACTCACATGCTATCATGTGAGCCTAAAACGCTTACGTACTGTGAGTCGCTCGAAAAGCTTTTTTGTTCGCACGGCACAGCTTTGGAATCAACTTCCACAGACCACTTTCCCTGACCAATACAATCTTGATACTTTCAAGAGGCGTGCGAATAGGTTTCTGATGGGGACAGCTTAATCAGATTATAAGATCTGTTTTTTCATTTTATTTATTTACTTTTTTTACTAATTTGTTACTTTTCATTCAGTAACCCCTAGCTTCGTTCATGGCTCATAGCTGTGCTAGGGGTGAAAATTCAGTAAAAAAATAAACTGATGCAGGTTTCGGCACCCCAAACTCCAACCTATACCACATGCCGGGGCCAGGCCAACCACATCGAATGTACGACATGGAAGGTCTGTCCTCACCTGAGGAAACATAGCAGAACCTAACCGAAAATAAAAATTAAAGGCAGGTAGGGAAAGAAAAAATGTTATTAAATATATTCGGATCATTGATGCTCTTGTCAAAGGAATGGCATTCCTATTACTTTCAACCTCGGATTTCTGTGATTCCTGAAAAGCATGAAAAAAGGAATTTCAAATCTAAGACATCCAACCAAAATGGCTTTTAATCAATTAATTTCGGCGATCATATTTTCTTCTTCGAAAACAATTTTTCTCAATAATTTTCGCAAAACAGAAATGGGAATATTGCTGTTGATATGTGCGCTTGATGTGCTGGTGAACAAGGAACGTAATTTCTACCATCAGAACCTTTTATGATGAATGTTCCCTTCGAAGTATTACCACCATACATGCACAAAAGTGAAAATGAATAGATTCCAGCAATTCTCTTCATTACAGCACTAAATCACAATCTACACAATCTCCGAGAAAATCGTTAACATAATTATAAATCACACAAATCTCCAAATCAACGTCTCATGACTAAATCTAACCAATAATTTCTCATGTCAATATTTCTAATTTAGCCAATGCACACTCGAGTTCTTCGTCATTTGCTAGATAATTTTTAACAGTTAGCAGATAAGTTTTTTAGGTCCGCTGCCGTCTACCGATTTGTTACCAAATTACAGAACAACTCAAAGATGACTTGTCTTCGACACTTCTTATTCATGGTGCATCCGCTGATGAAATACAAATTACTTGAAACTGCCAACGACCTCCCGCACGACTCGCAGATGAACGGTCTGTCACCTGGTGTGTATTCGCCGATGATTAATCAAGCCTTCTGAACGGGCAAATGACTTCCCACACGGCTCACAAATGAACGGCCTTTCTCCTGTGTGTATTCGCCGATGCCTCGCCAATTGACTTGAATCAACAAACGACTTCCCACAAGACTCACAAATGAACGGCCTGTCTCCTGTGTGTATTCTCCGATGCCTCCTCAAGTTACTTGAATCGGTAAATGACTTCCCGCACGACTCACAGATGAACGGCCTGTCACCTGTGTGTTTTCGCTTATGGCTTGCCAAGTGACTTGAATTGGTAAATGACTTTCCGCATGAATCACAAATGAACGGCCTGTCTCCTGTGTGTATTCTCCGGTGCCTCCATAACCTACTTGAATCGGTAAATGACTTCCCGCATGACTCACAAATGAACGGTCTGTCTCCTGTGTGCATTCGCCGATGGCTTGCCAAATTACTTGAATTGGTAAATGACTTACCGCATGAGCCACAAATGAACGGTCTGTCTCCTGTGTGTTTTCGCCGATGCGCTACCAAATTACTGGAATCCGAAAACGACTTCCCGCACGACTCACAAACGTACGGCCTGTCTCCTGTGTGTATTCTCTGATGCCTCCTTAAGCTACTTGAACTGGCAAATGACTTCCCGCACGACTCACAAATGAACGGTCTGTCACCTGTGTGTATTCGCCGATGCTTTATCAAAGTACCTGAAACTGCAAACGACTTCCCACACGACTCACAAATGAATGGCCTTTCTCCTGTGTGTATTCGCCGATGACTAATCAAGCCTTCTGAACGGGTAAATGACTTCCCACACAACTCACAAATGAACGACCTGTCACCTGTGTGTATCTGCCGATGGCTTATCAAGGCACCTGAGTCTGCAAGCGAATTCCCGCTCGATTCACAAGTGAACGGCTTGTCTCCTGTGTCAGACCATCGATGGCTTGCCAAACTACTTGAACTGCCTAAGGACTTCTCACACGAAGACGACTCACAATTGCATTTTCTGGCTTCAGGTTTCACCACCAACATTCTTCCCCTGAGGAACTCAAACGACAAAAGGAAACAACTTCTAAACGCACATCAAGCATCATCTTAACGAACCAAACTGATATCAGTCATAAATCATTGAAAACTGAAATTCTGATTCCGTAAAAAATCTTTACGTTTCATTTTACTGATAAGAAGAAGCTTCTTATCGTTTTTGAACTTACGACATCTAGTCCTTCCTACGCTCCATGAAAAATGGAAACTTTTTGAAAAGCACAGGAAAAACAAGTTTCCGAAAGAAAAAATTGAAAATTCAGGAGGGATAATTATCTTGCATGGCATTTAACAGATAAGAATGCCATAAAAATGCAGTACGTCATATTTCTAGATAGCTGTCAATCATTCCACTGAATGAAATCCAACAGAAGCCCATATACCGAAGCATCGCTTTGGTAGAAACTTGTATTCAATGAACAGAGCCGCTAATCGATGATTCAAAAGTAAGGAATAAAAAATAACGCTTCAATCCAAGAAATGTTCAAAAAATCAAAAGGAACGTCACAGCAACCTACAAGAACATTGTGTACTACTAAGTCCCTTCTGAATGAATGAATGCTTCCACCAATGATTGTCAACTTATTTTTCTACAAATCATCCTCCGCATTAACCTCGTCTCTAAAAATTCAACTTGTGTTGTTTTACTAGGTTTGCAACTAGGTCAATCATCATGGCCTACACGTTTAGAGTTGCAGCATTCTACAACTTCTCCGCAGTTTCCGAGAGCTCTTTCTTTTATCGCTACTTCTCTTTCTTTTGCCTCTAAGCCTCACCTGAAAATCATGCAGATTCAAAGCCTTGAAGTTCATAGTTGAAGTCACTGAAGAATTTCTTTGTTTAATTCCGCGGCATTCCAACCGATCACTGGAGGTCCTTTTGAAAATCCAGCATGAAACCTGTGTAGGACAGAAGCAGCAGCATTGAGCTGACCGTAATCGTAGGCATCTGCCGCTTGATCACTCACTTTCCCCCAGACTGGTTTGCTTGCGACATTCGTTCTGAGTAGAAAAGAGCTGTGCATATCAAACATCGAGTCAAACAAGTACTTACATCAGTGATGCAAGAATAAGAAAAATAGAACCTTTATCAAATAAATAGGAAGTAGGAAAAAGTAGGGAGCTGGGAGAACAGAATGTCGTAGCAATCTGTTCACTGGCATTCGGTCAGTGCTCTCTGTTGCACGTCCCTCCTGATCTGTCATTTATCTACAAACATCAACACAACCCACTACTTACATCAATTTATTCGCATCACTGTCGACTGCTGAACTAATGCCCCGCAACTTATTTCCGAGGGTTCATGGTCGCACACCATTTGCGTTCAAAAACGCTTACCGACCTCATGGATCAACTACCAGTGCTTTAGTCGCCATTCAGGCCCATATATCTTCGCCTTTGAATAGTGGAAGTGTTGTTGCAGTTCGAGTATTATGTTAGAACATATCAAACGCGCTTGATCATTTACAGCAGCTCCGATTGAGCAAATTCTTGAATTCCACGGGACTTAATCATGGATTTCTCAAGTGGAAGCTGTCATTTCTTGCTTCTCGAGCGAACTGTGCAAAACTTAATGGGAGTTGCGGCCCATCGATCCCGTCAGGCGTTCCACAGGGATCAGTGATGAACCCGATGTATATTGAGCTTTCATAGGGTCAATTAACTTAAGTTGACTTCATTTAGAATGTGTCAAATATGCGAACGATTTAACGATTGTCGAAACTATAGAACGCACCACTCAAACTTTATGGTGCATGTCAGATAATGAAGTGGTATTCTCGAGAGCAGTGCTTTCCTTCAGCATACACAAATATAAAGAAATGATTATACCTAGTTATATTTTATATTCTTCTCCTATTTCTGTTGATCTCGAAGGAGTTCACATTCTCCGCATTCTTGCTTTTTCTCTCACAGCAACTCTCAGTTGGGAGTCACAAGTCAATGACGTTTTGAACAAGGCCTGTCGTAGATAGTGCATTAGTCGGTGGTACGGGATTCATTGTGGTAAAAATGATCTGATATGTTTATCATGCCATCATTTCGGCTTTGTTTATCTATCGTCAAAATTGTCATACAGTTTCTACAGCTTTTGTCTGAAAATACTTTGAAAACTTTAAATTCAGTCATTAAATTTCTATGTCAAGAACAAAAAATCTAGTGAACTGTGCTCCAACCGGTGAAATAGTATTCTATTAAATAAGACTGAGTTTGAAAATACACTTCTCCGACACTCCACCACTCCTACGACCGGCAAATACAGGTAATTATACAACCACTACAAGAACGATGCCCATTTTGGCGGTCAAGACCACACAAAGCAGTTTCGATCAAATGCCTCTTCATCATTTACAAAGCTCGATCAACTTCGGTAGTGCAAAACATGTCCGGTGTAAATGCGACAACTTTTTCAAGTTTCATTTTTGCTGCAAGCTTCTTACACACTCCTGTAACTACACCTACTAATATCATGTCAATTAAATTAAAACGACATATTTTGAAATCAATGATGTCTCAAACAACAATAGGGTGCAATGTTTAGGATCCACTCTCGGTTCAATTAGCAGTGAAAAGAAACAGTTTCATCACCGTCAAAGCAAAGATCTGCGTCCAGAAAGAACGAGAAATCTTTGCCATATATAGGGCCTTACTTTGAAATTCTTTTCTGTAATATATATTTCATGGAATAGGCAAATTTTGTTTTTTTAACGTAGACCAGTCGTATCATTTCATAAATGTATCCTATTTAAAATAGACCAATTTGGTTTCAAAATACACCTACCATATACACACTATAAAAACTTTTCCCATTTTTCATGTCGCATTGACATAAATCTATCGAAAACATGAACGACATCTATTCTCCAATCACATATAGGCCTATATCTACTTCTGTTTCAAAGTCTCTATTCTTGGCATGGGTTTGATTATTCAAATTTTCTAGTGAAAATCAGTTGATCTATCAATAGAATATATTTACCGGTTGTAGGAGAGGTGGAGTGTCGGAGAAGTGTGTGTTCAAACTCCTCAGACTTAATCGGTAATGGAGCACTTTCCCATGGAGCACCTAGTAATTTCTGAAATTTTTCATCAATTTTAAGGGAAATCGGTTCTTGCCGATTTTACCAGTTGCTGATGTAGGGAAAATGCTTGAAGTTTCACTACAAATTATGTTTCCAGTGTCGGTATCTAGCGTTTTTCATTGAAATGCTGTACAAACTCCGTAGCCAGGTAGCACCAATACCTGCACCAATTTTTCGAATTATAGTTTGCATTTAGAAGTTGAAATAGTTCGAATTTTGATCTTAACAGATATCGCCTGTCAGGTGAATTTGCAGATGTCTCGATGTACTACTGATGACAATGGCACTAGCTCTCAACTTCATGAGTTTGCCGATGCATCAGAAAAGGCGCATGCTGCAGTAATGCATACTGCTGTGCCAATATCAGCGCTGTGCAGCACTCATCTATTCGGACTTTTGATAACAGCAGTTCCTATGTCAAAACTGTGCGATTCACGTACTTTAAAGAATCTGGAAAGCATACAAACGTGGCACATTCAACCATTATGTTAGCATGTTTATCTAAGCGGTATTCAGCGCATTATGCCCTTGAGTCATGAGGCTTTGTTTCTACTGACGATGATCCATTACTGTGTAATTCAAGTATTACATCGTGCATTTCACCGGATGGATAAAGCACCTTGTCATGGTCTTGGAGTCTATGCCTAGACAAGCCTTCCCTTGAGAAGGCTTTGTAGCTCAGAGGATCCAAGGCATGAGTATCTTGCCTTCATTGCGCCGCTACAGAAGACCACTCTTCTTCTATTTTTCCTATACCGCTCTCCATCAACCAATACGGACATTTTCAATGTTCTCTCTGACAACATCGATTCTCTTCTACAAGAGTATCCCAGCGCTGAAGGTGCCGTTTTTGGTGACTTCAACGTGCACAAAGTTGACTGGCTTGTGCACTCACGCACCACCGATCTCTCCGGTCAGACAGCCGAGGATTTCGCTGTCTCTCACAACCTTAGTCAAATTATCACTTGTCCTATCAGAGTGCCTGACCGAGCTGGGGATACTGGATATCTCCTTGACCTGTTTCTCACCTCAAATCCAACTTATTTTTCACACAAGGTTACTTCTCCCCTCGCCACGTCTGATCACTGTGTTATCACAGTTTCTGGCAAACAAATTTGCTCCACACCGTCTACACCCTTCCATAGAACAGTTTATCAATTCTCCAAATCAGACTGGTGTGGCTTCCGCACTTTTCTTAGTCAAGTTCAAGCTGAGAATTTGATTCTGAGCGAGAACGTCCACAAGTCGGCGCAAGAACTGACAGAGTGGCTTCAGATAGGGATGTTGGCCTATATTCCTCACCGTACTTTCCAAATGAAGCCCCACTCACAACCTTGGTTTACACCAGAATGTGCAGCTGCAACTTGCCAGCGTGACCACTTTTTCCATGAGTATAAGCGTGACAGTAGCGCTGGCAATCTTGAATTGTACAAAACAGCACGTGGAAATTGCAAGGAAACCATACATCAGGCCAACAGCCGTTACGCTTTGTATGTACGCAAATCCATTGCTACCCAAAAGCTTGGCTCTAAGGACTTCTCGAGGATTTACAACAGTGTCACCAATAGGAAAAAATCATCCATCCCAGCACTTCGTCATGCCGAAGTCAGTACTTCTATGGCGACAACCTCAGCAGACAAAGCCGAGCTTCTTTGCAAGGAGTTTGCGAAGAATTCGTCATTAGACGATGGAGCTAGAATTCCACCTCCAGTTCCCACGCGCACTGATGAGACAGTTAGTCCTCCTTCAGTCACAGTCCGAAACGTCAAAAAGATCATCGCAGGTCTCGATAGCTCTAAGTCTAGTGGACCAGATGGCATCCCGGTTTCGATCTTCAAGCATCTCTCACCTGAGCCTTCTCCACTTTTATCTTAACTGTTCAGTAGAGGTGTATCCACTGGTGAGTTTCCCTCTTGTTGGAAAGTAGCTTCCGTGGTTCCAGTTCCAAAGAAAGGTTCTGACTCATCTCTTCCATCTAGTTACCGTCCTATCAGCCTGCTTCCAATTGCTGGCAAGATTTTTGAAGCAGTGATTAACCAACACATTGTTAACTTCCTTGAAACTCAGAACCTTCTATCAGAAGAACAGTATGGCTTCAGGCACTCTCGATCAACTGCAGATCTTCTTTCATATGTCACTGAACATGTGAGTCGTGTCCTTGACAGACAAGGTGAGACGAGATCAGTTGCCTTGGATATTGCCAAGGCATTCGATAAAGTCTGGCATCAGGGACTCCTTAGGAAGCTAAAGTCCTATGGAGCTGCTGATCAACTCCACAAACTCCTTGCTTCTTTCCTTAGTGACCAGCAGATATCTGAAGTCTTCATACATATATCTTCTTCATATACTCCTCAATTCCAATGAGCGACTTGCTAAGAACACTCAGCAACGTCAGCAGCTATGCGAAGTTCTTAATGAAGACTTACGCAAAGTCTCAGAATGGGAAGCCAATTGGCTTGTTTCCTTCAATCCTTCAAAAACTCAGAGTATTCTGCAAGGAGATGATGATGATCATAGCATTAAGATGTCAGATAATATGATCAAAGAACAAGATTCCATCTCCTTCCTTGGATTGGCGGTTACGAAAGACTCGTCATGGAAACCGTACATCCAATCCATTAGCAAGCAGGCAGCTCAACGCATTGGTAGTCTCTATCGTGCCAGCAGCTATCTTCCACCACAGACTGTCTGCTATCTTTACAAGTCCACTATTCGTCCTCTGATGGAGTATTGTTGTCATCTGTGTACAGGCGCCCCACAAACGCATCTGAACCTCCTTGAACGGGTTGAGAAACGTGTCAAGAATCTCATGGGTAAAAACTTGCTAG
Source organism: Prostheceraeus crozeri (assembly GCA_907163375.1). Lineage (NCBI taxonomy): Eukaryota > Metazoa > Platyhelminthes > Polycladida > Euryleptidae > Prostheceraeus > Prostheceraeus crozeri. The sequence continues at coordinate 15,988 of CAJQUW010015575.1, read as the reverse complement.
CAAGTTGCAGCCGCTCTCCGTCAGACGGGATGCTGCTTAACTCATTCTCTTCTACAGGTACTATTTCGGTAGAAGCAGCTCTGCAGTAAATGAGTGCGTACCCTAACCTAAGATCTTCCCCACAAGCAAACGCAGAGCTAGCGCACTCACATGCTATCATGTGAACCTAAAACGCATACGTACTGTGAGTCGCTCGAAAAGCTTTTTTTGTTCGCACGGCACAGCTTTGGAATCAGCTTCCCCAGACCACTTTCCCTGACCAATACAATCTTGATACTTTCAAGAGCCGTGCGAACAGGTTTCTGATGGGGACAGCTTTATCAGATTAGAAGATCTGTTTTTTCATTTTATTTATTTACTTTTTTACTAATTTGTTACTTTTCATTCAGTAACCCCTAGCTTCCAGGATGGTCGCCAACAGGAGGTTCTTCATACTTGAGTTGATGCTTAAAAACAGCTTTCGTCTCTCCTTGAAATTTATTGACCAGATTAAAATAATTAATTAAAAGATATGTACAACCCCTACGCGTTTCGAGCGTTCGCTCTTCCTCAGGGGGTAATTACCCCCTGAGGAAGAGCGAACGCTCGAAACGCGTAGGGGTTGTACATATCTTTTAATTAATTATTTCAATCTGGTCAATAAATTTCAAGGAGAGACGAAAGCTGTTTTTAAGCATCACCCCTAGCTTCGTTCATGGCTCATAGCAGGTTTCGGCACCCCAACCTCCAACCTATACCACATGCCGGGGCCAGGCCAACCCCATCGAATGTACGACATGGAAGGTCTCTCCTCACCTGAGGAAACATAGCAGAACATAACCGAAAATAAAAATTAAAGGCAGGTAGGGAAAGAAAAAATATTATTAAATATATTCGGATCATTGATGCTCTTGTCAAAGGAATGACATTCCTATTACTTTCAACCTCGGATTTCTGTGATTACTGAAAAACATGAAAAAAGGAATTTCAAATCAAAGACATCCAACCAAAATGGCTTTTAATCGATTAATTTCGGCGATCATATTTTCTTCTTCGAAAACAATTTTTCTCAATAATTTTCGCAAAACAGAAATGGGAATACTGCTTTTGATATGTACGCTTGATGTGCTGGTGAACAAGGAACGTAATTTCTACCATCAGAACCTTTTATGATGAATGTTCCCTTCGAAGTATTACCACCATACATGCACAAAAGTGAAAATGAATAGATTCTAGCAATTCTCTTCATTACAGCACTAAATCACAATCTACACAATCTCCGAGAAAATCGTTAACATAGTTATAAATCACACAAATCTCCAAATCAACGTCTCATGACTAAATCCAACCAATAATTTCTCATGTCAATATTTCAAATTTAGCCAATGCACACTCGAGTTCTTCGTCATTTGCTAGATAATTTTTAACAGTTAGCAGATAAGTTTTTTAGGTCCGCTGCCGTCTACCGATTTGTTACCAAATTACAGAACAACTCAAAGATGACTTGTCTTCGACACTTCTTATTCATGGTGCTTCCGCTGATGAAATACAAATTACTTGAAACGCTAACAACCTCCCGCACGACTCACAAGTGAACGGTCTGTCACCTGCTGTGTATTCGCCGATGCTTTACAAAATTACAGGAATCCGAAAACGACTTCCCGCATGAATCACAACTGAACGGTCTGTCTCCTGTGTGTAATCGCTGATGCTTTGTCAAGTCACTTGAATTGGCAAATGACTTCCCACACGACTCACAAATGAACGGCCTGTCACCTGCTGTGTATTCGCCGATGCTTTACAAAATTACTGGAATCCGAAAACGACTTCCCGCATGAATCACAACTGAACGGTCTGTCTCCTGTGTGTAATCGCCGATGCTTTGTCAAGTCACTTGAATTGGCAAATGACTTCCCACACGACTCACAAATGAACGGCCTGTCACCTGTGTGTATTCGCCGATGCTTTGCCAAATCGTCTGAACGGACAAATGACTTCCCGCACGACTCACAGGTGAACGGCCTGTCACCTGTGTGTTTTCGCCGATGGATTGCCAAATTACTTGAATTGGTAAATGACCTACCGCATGAGCCACAAATGAACGGTCTGTCCCCTGTGTGTATTCTCTGATGCCTCCTTAAGCTACTTGAACTGGCAAATGACTTCCCGCACGACTCACAAATGAACGGCCTGTCACCTGTGTGCGTTCGCCGATGCTTTATCAAAGTACCTGAAACTGCAAACGACTCCCCACACGACTCACAAGTGAACGGTCTGTCACCTGTGTGCGTTCGACGATGAGTTGTCAAATCATCTGAACGGGCAAATGACTTCCCACACGACTCACAAATGAATGGCCTTTCTCCTGTGTGTATTCGCCGATGCCTCGCCAATTTACTTGAATAGGTAAATGACTTCCCGCACGACTCACAAACGTACGGCCTGTCTCCTGTGTGTATTCGCCGATGATTTACCAAATTACTGGAATCCGAAAACGACTTCCCACACGACTCACAAATGAACGGCCTGTCACCTGTGTGAGTTCGCCGATGCCTTATCAAAGTACCTGAAACTGCAAACGACTCCCCACACGACTCACAGATGAACGGTCTGTCACCTGTGTGCGTTCGACGATGAGTTGTCAAATCATGTGAACGGGCAAATGACTTCCCACACGACTCACAAATAAATGGCCTTTCTCCTGTGTGCATTCGCCGATGTCTAATCAAACCTGATGAACGGGTAAATGACTTCCCACACAACTCACAAATGAACGACCTGTCACCTGTGTGTATCTGCCGATGGCTTATCAAGGCACCTGAGTCTGCAAGCGAATTCCCGCTCGATTCACAAGTGAACGGCTTGTCTCCTGTGTCGGACCGTCGATGGCTTGCCAAACTACTTGAACTGCCTAAGGACTTCTCACACGACTCACAATTGCATTTTCTGGCTTCAGGTTTCACTACCAACATTCTTCCCCTGAGGAACTGAAACGACAAAAGGAAACAACTTCTAAACGCACATCAAGCATCATCTTAACGAACCAATCTGATATCAATCATAAATCATTGAAAACTGAAATTCTGATTCTGTTAAAAATCTTTACGTTTCATTTTACTGATAAGAAGCTTCTTTTCGTTTTTGAACTTACAACATCTAGTCCTTCCAGCGCTCTATGAAAAATGGAAACTTTTTGAAAAGCACAGGAAAAACAAGTTTCCGAAAGAAAAAATTGAAAATTCAGGAGGGAAAATTATCTTGCATGGCATTTAACAGATAAGAATGCCATAAAAATGCAGTACGTCATATTTCTAGATAGCTGTCAATCATTCCACTGAATGAAATCCAACAGAAGCCCATATACCGAAGCATCGCTTTGGTAGAAACTTGTATTCAATGAACAGAGCCGCTAATCGATGATTCAAAAGTAAGGAATAAAAAATAACGCTTCAATCCAAGAAATGTTCAAAAAATCAAAAGGAACGTCACAGCAACCTACAAGAACATTGTGTACTACTAAGTCCCTTCTGAATGAATGAATGCTTCCACCAATGATTGTCAACCTATTTTTCTACAAATCATCCTCCGCATTAACCTCGTCTCTAAAAATTCAACTTGTGTTGTTTTACTGGGTTTGCAACTAGGTCAATCATCATGGCCTACACGTTTAGAGTTGCAGCATTCTACAACTTCTCCGCAGTTTCCGAGAGGTCTTTCTTTTATCGCTACTTCTCTTTCTTTTGCCTCTAAGCCTCACCTGAAAATCATGCAGATTCAAAGCCTTGAAGTTCATAGTTGAAGTCACTCAAGAATTTCTTTGTTTAATTCGGCGGCATTACAACCGATCACCGGAGGTCCTTTTGAAAATCCAGCATGAAACCTGTGTAGGACAGAAGCAGCAGCATTGAGCTGACCGTAATCGTAGGCATCTGCCGCTTGATCACTCACTTTCCCCCAGACTGGTTTGCTTGCGACAGTCACTACCAAGCATTAGAAGACCAGATGAACGCAGTTTTGACTCTTCGATTGCATGAGCTATCTTCTCTCTAAAATCATCACTATTAGCGCTGCCCATTAGAAAAGTTCTCAAATGATCACTCAATGACAATGAAAAATGATCAAATTCGTTCTGAGTAGAAAAGAGCTGTGCCTATCAAACATCGAGTCAAACAAGTACTTACATCAGTGATGCAAGAATAAGAAAAATAGAACCCTTATCAAATAAATAGGAAGTAGGAAAAAGTAGGGCGCTGGGAGAACAGAATGTCGTAGCAATCTGTTCACTGGCATTCGGTCAGTGCTCTCTGTTGCACGTCCCTCCTGATCTGTCATTTATCTACAAACATCAACACAACCCACTACTTACATCAATTTATTCGCATCACTGTCGACTGCTGAACTAATGCCCCGCAACCTATTTCCGAGGGTTCATGGTCGCACACCATTTGCGTTCAAAAACGCTTACCGACCTCATGGATCAACTACCAGTGCTTTAGTCGCCATTTAGTCCCATATATCTTCGCCTTTGAATAGTGGAAGTGTTGTTGCAGTTCGAGTATTATGTTAGGACATATCAAACGCGCTTGATCATTTACAGCAGCTCCGATTGAGCAAATTCTTGAATTCCACGGGACTTAATCATGGATTTCTCAAGTGGAAGCTGTCATTTCTTGCTTCTCGAGCGAACTGTGCAAAACTTAATGGGAGTTGCGGCCCATCGATCCCGTCAGGCGTTCCACAGGGATCAGTGACGGGCCCGATGTATATTGAGCTTTCATAGGGTCAATTAACTTAAGTTGACTTCATTTAGAATGTGTCAAATATGCGGACGATTTAACGATTGTCGAAACTATAGAACGCACCACTCAAACTTTATGGTGCATGTCAGATAATGAAGTGGTATTCTCGAGAGCAGTGCTTTCCTTCAGCATACACAAATATAAAGAAATGATTATACCTAGTTATATTTTATATTCTTCTCCTATTTCTGTTGATCTCGAAGGAGTTCACATTCTCCGCATTCTTGCTTTTTCTCTCACAGCAACTCTCAGTTGGGAGTCACAAGTCAATGACGTTTTGAACAAGGCCTGTCGTAGATAGTGCATTAGTCGGTGGTACGGGATTCATTGTGGTAAAAATGATCTGATATGTTTATCATGCCATCATTTCGGCTTTGTTTATCTATCGTCAAAATTGTCATACAGTTTCTACAGTGTAGCTTTTGTCTGAAAATACTTTGAAAACTTTAAATTCAGTCATTAAATTTCTATGTCAAGAACAAAAAATCTGGTGAACTGTGCTCCAACCGGTGAAATAGTATTCTATTAAATAAGACTGAGTTTGAAAACACATTTCTCCGACACTCCACCACTCCTACGACCGGCAAATACAGGTAATTATACAACCACTACAAGAACGATGCCCATTTTGGCGGTCAAGACCACACAAAGCAGTTTCGATCAAATGCCTCTTCATCATTTACAAAGCTCGATCAACTTCGGTAGTGCAAAACATGTCCGGTGTAAATGCGACAACTTTTTCAAGTTTCATTTTTGCTGCAAGCTTCTTACACACTCCTGTAATTACACCTACTAATATCATGTCAATTAAATTAAAACGACATATTTTGAAATCAATGATATCTCAAACAACAATAGGGTACAATGTTTAGGATCCACTCTAGATTCAATTAGCAGTGAAAAGAAACAGTTTCATCCCCGTCAAAGCAAAGATCTGCGTCCAGAAAGAACGAGAAATCTTTGCCATATATAGGGCCTTACTTTGAAATTCTTTTCTGTAATATATATTTCATGGAATAGGCAAATTTTGTTTTTTTAACGTAGATCAGTCGTATCATTTCATAAATGTATCCTATTTAAAATAGACCAATTTGGTTTCAAAATACACCTACCATATACACACTATAAAAACTTTTCCCATTTTTCATGTCGCATTGACATAAATCTATCGAAAACATGAACGACATCTATTCTCCAATCACATATAGGCCTATATCTACTTCTGTTTCAAAGTCTCTATTCTTGGCATGGGTTTAATTATTCAAATTTTCTACTGAAGATCAGTTGATCTATCAGTAGAATATATTTACCGGTTGTAGGAGAGGTGGAGTGTCGGAGAAGTGTGTTTTCAAACTCCTCAGACTTAATCGGTAAAATATCATTTCAGCGGTTGGACCAATGTACTAACTCATTTCCCATGGAGCACCAAGTAATTTCTGAAATTTTTCATCAATTTTAAGGGAAATCGGTTCTTGCCGATTTTACCAGTTGCTGATGTAGGGAAAATGCTTGAAGTTTCACTACAAATTATGTTTCCAGTGTCGGTATCTAGCGTTTTTCATTGAAATGCTGTACAAACTCCGTAGCCAGGTAGCACCAATACCTGCAGCAATTTTTCGAATTATAGTTTGCATTTAGAAGTTGAAATAGTTCGAATTTTGATCTTAACAGATATCGCCTGTCAGGTGAATTTGCAGATGTCTCGATGTACTACTGATGACAATGGCACTAGCTCTCAACTTCATGAGTTTGCCGATGCATCAGAAAAGGCGCATGCTGCAGTAATGCATACTGCTGTGCCAATATCAGCGCTGTGCAGCACTCATCCAGTCGGACTTTCGATAACAGCAGTTCCTATGTCAAAACTGTGCGATTCACGTACTTTAAAGAAACTGGAATGCATACAAACGTGGAACATTCAACCATCGTATTAGTCTGGTCGTCTCACTTTGCTTCTACTGACGATAATCCACTTGATTGTGCTTTATGAACGTCACCTTTGGTGGAATTGATCTTAATTGATGAGTGTGGCAAATGGCAGTTGACAGACCTATTCTCGTAATCTGAAGGAAACGTGGCCAGAACAGTGAAAGGGAATTGAAGGGAATCACACTGTCACCGAAGAAAAGGTCCACTTGGATATACCGGTAGACGTGAGGTCGTTCTCACGCCTGCTGAGAACCGCAGATAGCAGCGTATATTGGGCTTTGTAAAAACTTCGACATTTTCAGCGCAGATAGAATCATGTCCAAAGTCGAGGCTTGTTAATCCTAAGTCTATGTCATTCTGCTGATTTGCAGACATTAACATCAGAACAACTTCTCATTGCCGATGCTGTAGGTGCGGTAGCGCAACCAAATATGAGAGACACTGTATTAGCCGGCTAACTCGTTGACCATACAGTAGAGTAAGTGCAATTAGGTAGAGTATCGACTCAAAAAAAGTGTCTGTATACAGCAGAGCTTTTAGTTATGGTAACCCATCGAATGTGTGGTGATATGCTGATTTCTTCCCCATTTAAGTTTAGGGAAAACCAGGATTTATCGGTTTCAAGAAATTTTTGTATTTTTTAGATGTCAGCGCTGTGCAGTACTCATCTCGGACTTTTGATTAGAGCAGTTCCCATGTCAATAATGTGCAATTCACGTACTTTAAAGAAACTGGAAAGCATACAAACGTGGCACATTCAACCATTATGTTAGCCTGTTTATCTAAGCGATATTCAGCGCATTATGCCCTTGAGTCATGAGGCTTTGTTTCTACTGACGATGATCCATTACTGTGTAATTCAAGTATTAAATCGTGCATTTCACCGGATGGATAAAGCACCTTGTCATGGTCTTCGAGTCTATGCCAAGACAAGCCTTCCCTTGAGAAGGCTCCGTAGCTCAGAGGATCCAAGGCATGAGTATCTTGCCTTCATTGCGCCGCTACAGAAGACCACTCTTCTTCTGTTTTTCCTATACCGCTCTCCATCAACCAATGCGGATATTTTCAATCTTCTCTCTGACAAGATCGATTCTCTTCTACAAGAGTATCCCAGCGCTGAAGTTGCCGTTTTTGGTGACTTCAACGTGCACAAAGTTGACTGGCTTGTGCACTCACGCATCACCGATCTCTCCGGTCAGGCAGCCGAGGATTTCGCTGTCTCTCACAACCTTAGTCAAATTATCACTTGTCCTACCAGAGTGCCTGACCGAGCTGGGGATACTGGATATCTCCTTGACCTGTTTCTCACCTCAAATCCAACTTATTTTCCACACAAGGTTACTTCTCCCCTCGGCACGTCTGATCACTGTGTTAGTCAAGTTCAAGCTGAGAATTTGATTCTGAGCGAGAACGTCCACAAGTCGGCGCAAGAACTGACAGAGTGGCTTCAGATAGGGATGTTGGCCTATATTCCTCACCGTACTTTCCAAATGAAGCCCCACTCACAACCTTGGTTTACACCAGAATGTGCAGCTGCAACTTGCCAGCGTGACCACTTTTTCCATAAGTATAAGCGTGACAGTAGCGCTGGCAATCTTGAATTGTACAAAACCGCACGTGGAAATTGCAAGGAAACCATACATCAGGCCAACAGCCATTACACTTTGTATGTACGGAAATCCATTGCTACCCAAAAGCTTGGCTCTAAGGACTTCTCGAGGATTTACAACAGTGTCACCAATAGGAACAAATCCTCCATCCCAGCACTTCGTCATGCCGAAGTCAGTACTTCTATGGCGACAACCTCAGCAGACAAAGCCGAGCTTCTTTGCAAGGAGTTTGCGAAGAATTCGTCATTAGACGATGGAGGTAGAATTCCACCTCCAGTTCCCACGCGCACTGATGAGACAGTTAGTCCTCCTTCAGTCACAGTCCGAAACGTCAAAAAGATCATCGCAGGTCTCGATAGCTCTAAGTCTAGTGGACCAAATGGCATCCCGGTTTCGATCTTCAAGCATCTCTCACCTGAGCTTTCTCCACTTTTATCTTAACTGTTCAGTAGAGGTGTATCCACCGGTGAGTTTCCCTCTTGTTGGAAAGTAGCTTCCGTGGTTCCAGTTCCAAAGAAAGGTTCTGACTCATCTCTTCCATCTAGTTACCGTCCTATCAGCCTGCTTCCAATTGCTGGCAAGATTTTTGAAGCAGTGATTAACCAACACATTGTTAACTTCCTTCAAACTCAGAACCTTTTATCAGAAGAACAGTATGGCTTCAGGCACTCTCGATCAACTGCAGATCTTCTTTCATATGTCACTGAACATGTGAGTCGTGTCCTTGACAGACAAGGTGAGACGAGATCAGTTGCCTTGGATATTTCCAAGGCATTCGATAAAGTCTGGCATCAGGGACTCCTTATGAAGCTAAAGTCCTATGGAGTTGCTGATCAACTCCACAAACTTCTTGCTTCTTTCCTTAGTGACCAGCAGATATCTTCTTCATACATATATCTTCTTCATATACTCTTCAATTCCAATGAGCGACTTGCTAAGAACACTCAGCAACGTCAGCAGTTATGCGACGTTCCTAATGAAGACTTACGCAGGGTCTCAGATTGGGACGCCAATTGGCTTGTTTCCTTCAATCCTTCAAAAACTCAGAGTATTCTGCAAGGAGATGATGATGATCATAGCATTAAGATGTCAGATAATAAGATCAAAGAACAAGATTCCATCTCCTTCCTTGGATTGGCGGTTACGAAAGACTTGTCATGGAAACCGTACATCCAATCCATTAGCAAGCAGGCAGCTCAACGCATTGGTAGTCTCTATCGTGCCAGCAGCTATCTTCCACCACAGACTGTCTGCTATCTTTACAAGTCTACTATTCGTCCTCTGATGGAGTATTGTTGTCATCTGTGTGCAGGCGCCCCACAAACGCATCTGAACCTCCTTGAACGGGTTGAGAAACGTGTCAAGAATCTCAAGGGTAAAAACTTGCTAGCAAGTTGCAGCCGCTCTCCGTCAGACGGGATGCTGCTTAACTCAGTCTCTTCTACAGGTACTATTTCGGTAGAAGCAGCTCTGCAGTAAATGAGTGCGTACCCAAACCTAAGATCTTCCCCACAAGCAAACGCAGAGCTAGCGCACTCACATGCTATCATGTGAGCCTAAAACGCATACGTACTGTGAGTCGCTCGAAAAGCTTTTTTGTTCGCACGGCACAGCTTTGGAATCAGCTTCCCCAGACCACTTTCCCTGACCAATACAATCTTGATACTTTCAAGAGCCGTGCGAACACGTTTCTGATGGGGACAGCTTAATCAGATTAGAAGATCTGTTTTTTCATTATATTTATTTACTTTTTTACTAATTTGTTACTTTTCATTCAGTAGCCCTTAGCTTCGTTCATGGCTCATAGCTGTGCTAGGGGTGAAAATTCAGTAAAAAAAGTCACTGATGCAGGTTTCGGCACCCCAACCTCCAACCTATACCACATGCCGGGGCCAGGCCAACCACATCGAATGTACGACATGGAAGGTCTCTCCTCACCTGATGAAACATAGCAGAATATAACCGAAAATAAAAATTTAAGGCAGGTAGGGAAAGAAAAAATGTTATTAAATATATTCGGATCATTGATGCTCTTGTCAAATGAATGACATTCCTACTACTTTCAACCTCGGATTTCTGTGATTCCTGGGAAGCATGAAAAAAAGAATTTCAAATCAAAAACATCCAACCAATATGGCTTTTAATCGATTAATTTCGGCTATCATATTTTCTTCAAAAACAATTTTTCTCAATAATTTTCGCAAAACAGAAATGGGAATATTGCTGTTGATATGTGCGCTTGATGTGCTGGTGAACAAGGAACGTAATTTCTACCATCAGAACCTTTTATGATGAATGTTCCCTTCGAAGTATTATCAACATACATGCACAAAAGTGAAAATGAATCGATTCTAGCAATTCTCTTCATTACAGCACTAAATCACAATCTACACAATCTCCGAGAAAATCGTTAACATAGTTATAAATCACACCAATCTCTAAATCAACGTCTCATGACTAAATCTAACCAATAATTTCTCATGTCAATATTTCTAATTTAGCCAATGCACACTCGAGTTCTTCGTCATTTGCTAGATAATTTTTAACAGTTAGCAGATAAGTTTTTTAGATCCGCTGCCGTCTACCGATTTGTTACCAAATTACAGAACAACTCAAAGATGACTTGTCTTCGACACTTCTTATTCATGGTGCATCCACTGATGAAATACAAATTACTTGAAACTGCCAACGACCTCCCGCACGACTCACAAGTGAACGGTCTGTCACCTGTTGTGTATTCGCCGATGATTAATCAAGCCTTCTGAACGGGTAAATGACTTCCCACACGGCTCACAAATGAACGGCCTTTCTCCTGTGTGTATTCGCCGATGCCTCGCCAATTGACTTGAATCAACAAACGACTTCCCACAAGACTCACAAATGAACGGCCTGTCTCCTGTGTGTATTCTCCGATGCCTCCTCAAGTTACTTGAATCGGTAAATGACTTCCGCACGACTCACAGATGAACGGCCTGTCACCTGTGTTGTTTTCGCTTATGGCTTGCCAAGTGAGTTGAATTGGTAAATGACTTTCCGCATGAATCACAAATGAACGGCCTTTCTCCTGTGTGTATTCTCCGGTGCCTCCATAACCTACTTGAATCGGTAAATGACTTCCCGCATGACTCACAAATGAACGGTCTGTCTCCTGTGTGTATTCGCCGATGCTTTATCAAGTCACCTGAATTGGCAAATGACTTCCCACACGACTCACAGATGAACGGCCTGTCACCTGTGTGTTTCCGCCGATGGCTTGCCAAATTACTTGAATTGGTAAATGACTTACCGCATGAGCCACAAATGAACGGTCTGTCTCCTGTGTGATTTCGCCGATGCGTTACCAAATTACTGGAATCCGAAAACGACTTCCCGCACGACTCACAAACGTACGGCCTGTCTCCTGTGTGTATTCTCTGATGCCTCCTTAAGCTACTTGAACTGGCAAATGACTTCCCGCACGACTCACAAATGAACGGCCTGTCACCTGTGTGTATTCGCCGATGCTTTATCAAAGTACCTGAAACTGCAAATGACTCCCCACACGACTCACAGATGAACGGTCTGTCACCTGTGTGCGTTCGACGATGAGTTGTCAAATCACTTGAACGGGCAAATGACTTCCCACACGACTCACAAATAAATGGCCTTTCTCCTGTGTGTATTCGCCGATGATTAATCAAACCATCTGAACGGACAAATGACTTCCCACACATCTCACAAATGAACGGCCTTCCTCCTGTGTGTATCTGCCGATGGCTTATCAAGGTACCTGAGTCTGCAAGCGAATTCCCGCTCGATTCACAAGTGAACGGCTTGTCTCCTGTGTCGGACCATCGATGGCTTGCCAAACTACTTGAACTGCCGAAGGACTCCTCACACGAAGACGACTCACAATTGCATTTTCTGGCTTCAGGTTTCACCACCAACATTCTGCCCGCGAGGAACTGAAACGACAAAAGGAAACAACTTCTAAACGCACATCAAGCATCATCTTAACGAACCAAACTGATATCAATCATAAATCATTGAAAACTGAAATTTTGATTCCGTTAAAAATCTTTACGTTTCATTTTACTGATAAGAAGCTCCTTTTCATTTTTTGAACTTACGACATCTAGTCCTTTCAGCGCTCTATGAAAAATGGAAACTTTTTGAAAAGCACAGGAAAAACAAGTTTCCGAAAGAAAAAATTGAAAATTCAGGAGGGATAATTATCTTGCATGGCATTTAACAGATAAGAATGCCATAAAAATGCAGTACGTCATATTTCTAGATAGCTGTCAATCATTCCACTGAATAAAATCCAACAGAAGCCCATATACCGAAGCATCGCTTTGGTAGAAACTTGTGTTCAATGAACAGAGCCGCTAATCGATGATTCAAAAGTAAGGAATAAAAAATAACGCTTCAATCCAAGAAATGTTCAAAAAATCAAAAGGAACGTCACAGGCAACCTACAAGAAACATTGTGTACTACTAAGTCCCTTCTGAATGAATGAATGCTTCCACCAATGATTGTCAACTTATTTTTCTACAAATCATCCTCCGCATTAACCTCGTCTCTAAAAATTCAACTTGTGTTGTTTTACTAGGTTTGCAACTAGGTCAATCATCATGGCCTACACGTTTTAGAGTTGCAGCATTCTACAACTTCTCCGCAGTTTCCGAGAGCTCTTTCTTTTATCGCTACTTCTCTTTCTTTTGCCTCTAAGCCTCACCTGAAAATCATGCAGATTCAAAGCCTTGAAGTTCATAGTTGAAGTCACTCAAGAATTTCTTTGTTTAATTCGGCGGCATTCCAACCGATCACCGGAGGTCCTTTTGAAATCCAGCATGAAACCTGTGTAGGACAGAAGCAGCAGCATTGAGCTGACCGTAATCGTAGGCATCTGCCGCTTGATCACTCACTTTCCCCCAGACTGGTTTGCTTGCGACAGTCACTACCAAGCATTAGAAGACCAGATGAACGCAGTTTTGACTCTTCGATTGCATGAGCTATCTTCTCTCTAAAATCATCACTATTAGCGCTGCCCATTAGAAAAGTTCTCAAATGATCACTCAATGACAATGAAAAATGATCAATTTGTTGTGGAGTAGAAAGAGCTGTGCATATCAAACATCGACTCAAGCAAGTACTTACATCAGTGATGCAAGAATAAGAAAAATAGAACCCTTGTCAAATCAATAGGAAGTAGGAAAAAGTAGGGCGCTGGGGAGGACAGAATGTCGTAGCAATCTGTTCACTAGCATTCGGTCAGTGCTCTATGTTGCACGTCCCTCCTGATCTGTCATTATCTACAAACATCAACACAACCCACTACTTACATCAACTTATTCGCATCACTGTCGACTAGGATGATAACTAATGCCCCGCAACTTATTTCCGAGGGTTCATGGTCGCACACCATTTGCGTTCAAAAAACGCTTACCGACCTCATGGATCAACTACCAGTGCTTTTAGTAGTCGCCATTCAGGCCCATATATCTTCGCCTTTGAATAGTGGAAGTAGTTGTTGCAGTTCGAGTATTGAAGTTAGGGAACATATCAAACGCGCCTTGATCATTTTAACAGCAGTTCCGATTTTGAGCAAATTCTTGAATTCCACGGGACTTAATCATGGATTTCTCAAGTGGAATGCTGTCTTTTTCTTGCTTCTCGAGCGAAACTGTGCAAAACTTAATGGGAGTTGCGGCCCATCGATCCCGTCAGGCGTTCCACAGGGATCAGTGACGGACCCGATGTATATTGAGCTTTCATAGGGTCAATTAACTTAAGTTGACTTCATTTAGAATGTGTCAAATATGCGGACGATTTAACGATTGTCGAAACTATAGAACGCACCACTCAAACTTTATGGTGCATGTCAGATAATGAAGTGGTATTCTCGAGAGCAGTGCTTTCCTTCAGCATACACAAATATAAAGAAATGATTATACCTAGTTATATTTTATATTCTTCTCCTATTTCTGTTGATCTCGAAGGAGTTCACATTCTCCGCATTCTTGCTTTTTCTCTCACAGCAACTCTCAGTTGGGAGTCACAAGTCAATGACGTTTTGAACAAGGCCTGTCGTAGATAGTGCATTAGTCGGTGGTACGGGATTCATTGTGGTAAAAATGATCTGATATGTTTATCATGCCATCATTTCGGCTTTGTTTATCTATCGTCAAAATTGTCATACAGTTTCTACAGTGTAGCTTTTGTCTGAAAATACTTTGAAAACTTTAAATTCAGTCATTAAATTTCTATGTCAAGAACAAAAAATCTAGTGAACTGTGCTCCAACCGGTGAAATAGTATTCTATTAAATAAGACTGAGTTTGAAAATACATTTCTCCGACACTCCACCACTCCTACGACCGGCAAATACAGGTAATTATACAACCACTACAAGAACGATGCCCATTTTGGCGGTCAAGACCACACAAAGCAGTTTCGATCAAATGCCTCTTCATCATTTACAAAGCTCGATCAACTTCGGTAGTGCAAAACATGTCCGGTGTAAATGCGACAACTTTTTCAAGTTTCATTTTTGCTGCAAGCTTCTTACACACTCCTGTAATTACACCTACTAATATCATGTCAATTAAATTAAAACGACATATTTTGAAATCAATGATATCTCAAACAACAATAGGGTACAATGTTTAGGATCCACTCTAGGTTCAATTAGCAGTGAAAAGAAACAGTTTCATCCCCGTCAAAGCAAAGATCTGCGTCCAGAAAGAACGAGAAATCTTTGCCATATATAGGGCCTTACTTTGAAATTCTTTTCTGTAATATATATTTCATGGAATAGGCAAATTTTGTTTTTTTAACGTAGATCAGTCGTATCATTTCATAAATGTATCCTATTTAAAATAGACCAATTTGGTTTCAAAATACACCTACCATATACACACTATAAAAACTTTTCCCATTTTTCATGTCGCATTGACATAAATCTATCGAAAACATGAACGACATCTATTCTCCAATCACATATAGGCCTATATCTACTTCTGTTTCAAAGTCTCTATTCTTGGCATGGGTTTAATTATTCAAATTTTCTACTGAAGATCAGTTGATCTATCAGTAGAATATATTTACCGGTTGTAGGAGAGGTGGAGTGTCGGAGAAGTGTGTTTTCAAACTCCTCAGACTTAATCGGTAAAATATCATTTCAGCGAGTTGGACCAATGTACTAACTCATTTCCCATGGAGCACCAAGTAATTTCTGAAATTTTTCATCAATTTTAAGGGAAATCGGTTCTTGCCGATTTTACCAGTTGCTGATGTAGGGAAAATGCTTGAAGTTTCACTACAAATTATGTTTCCAGTGTCGGTATCTAGCGTTTTTCATTGAAATGCTGTACAAACTCCGTAGCCAGGTAGCACCAATACCTGCACCAATTTTTCGAATTATAGTTTGCATTTAGAAGTTGAAATAGTTCGAATTTTGATCTTAACAGATATCGCCTGTCAGGTGAATTTGCAGATGTCTCGATGTACTACTGATGACAATGGCACTAGCTCTCAACTTCATGAGTTTGCCGATGCATCAGAAAAGGCGCATGCTGCAGTAATGCATACTGCTGTGCCAATATCAGCGCTGTGCAGCACTCATCCAGTCGGACTTTCGATAACAGCAGTTCCTATGTCAAAACTGTGCGATTCACGTACTTTAAAGAA